>OMMV01226020.1:0-10791 GCA_900302635.1 Chatrabus melanurus | reverse complement strand
TTTTTTTTTTTTTTTTTTTAACTGTGCTTTTTGAATTAAAAGGGAAAAAAAATGTGCGGTCCTCGTACAGTATTGCACGCAGTATATTCACCGATTGTGCACAGTTTGGCTCAATCTTTATTGTGGTTTTAGGCGTCATCAGCCTATCGTAACGTGGACGCTCACGGGGGCAGTCGTCTTTGAGCTTCGTATTTTTAACGGTGGGACCAGTTTTAATAATTTTTCTGAGTTTGCTGATGTTCACTTTTGTCAGTGTTATTTCTGGGCCATATCTGCTGCGGAATGCTCTGCACTGTTACAGAGTCGTGCTCAGATGTTTGTGTTTTAAGATTTTAGCACGCCTGGACAGCCCGCGGCGTGTCGACACCCTTCTCGGCCTCAGCAGCTCCGGAAGGATCTGCAGAGCCAGTCACAGTTGTGTTGGTTTTAGATCAGGCTATAATTATGTCTGTAATTAAAGATGCAGAAGTCGCAAAGATTCTCTAGCTGATTCCAGAATGGTCCATAATGGAGCGATTGCCTTTCATCAACGACTACATAGTATATGTGAAAAGTTGGGAAGCAAACCTGCATCAATGCCACGTAATAAACGGCTCACTGTTTTCAAGCACTTGTAGCAGAAGTCCAGGTGTTAAACTTTACACACAACTGCCATTCTTTGATTAAAAACCCTGCATTATTATATTTGAAATAATTTCTGTAGTAAAGAAAAACGTTCAAGCTATTACAACGCATGTTCTGTTGACACCGCTCGATTAAATACAGTAATTGCAAGAAATTTCACTTTGTATACGCGATAATCATATTGCCTGTATGGGTTCAACAGTTGTCAGACTTTTGTCTGCATGTAATATGATGAAAAGATAACTGTTTAAAAATGACAACATTTGTGACTGTTTTACCATGAGACCGCATACGAGAGTAGGTTAACCGGTTAATCCAACCTAGGCTCCGTAATTTCTCAGTGTTTAGAAGTAGAAAGTTGCGCAGGATGTTTTATTTCTCCCCTGCAGTCGCTCGTGCCTCCAACATGATAGTTTGTAGGCTCTAACATAAAGTAGGGCGTCATCAGCATAAAGTCTGATTTTTACTGCAGAGATCATTCAGAATTCATCTTTTTTTTATTAATAACAATGGCTTACAAAGATTGCATTACATTGCCTGAACTATCGGTGGCGCTGTAGTGCAAAACCGCTCTGAAACACCATTTCTCCTTCTGAAATGGAAGGAGAAAAAATTGTAGTCCAGGCCCTTAAATTGCAGTCACACTATGACGTTTACCCCAGTGTGTGGTGAATGCAGGGCAAAGTTGAGAAAATTGGTCAAACGTCAGCAAAATTCACGTTACTGGAGTTTGGTAGCGAACCTCAAACGCAGCACGGCGTTCCACAACATGGTGCTAGCGGAGGCGGGCGTTAGCCAGCGCTCCATTAGAACAAGCGGGACTTTTGCCAACGTGGCAACGTGCGGGAGAGGGGGTTCGACACATCACTGTCCAGTGATCCTGAGCAGCCAGGGCGAAGCAGCACCCAAACATTAGCCAGCGTAGACAATTGCACCAGTAACTTTGGCTAGCGGATGCTAACGGAGGCTAACTTGGTTGTAGCAGAGATCGACTTTAACAGTCTCCAACGTAGCCAGAGGTACGTCAGCATGCGGCAGGGAATTTTAAACATGAAAAATTTTGGACGCAGTCGACATTCATTGGCAGAGGACTGCGGAGCCAACCGTGGCTAGCGGAGGGGAGTGGACACCGACATTTGCAAGTAAGTTCGTCTAAGTTGGCCCAAACGTCTCAGTGTGACTGCGCCTTTAGGGAGTTATTAGGGGGGCATTTTGCAGATTTGTCTACAAGTGTGAAATTTGGCACTGATGTAGGCCAGGTCATGCTAAATTCATTTTATGGAGGGCGCCGGAGTCAACTATCATTGGAGCCGCCATATTGGAAAATCCAAGATGGCCACCAGTCGTCATTTGAGTCACAGGATTACGATTGAGGGTTCTTTTTATAGGTTTTTGACCTCAGAATCCATATCTGCACTCTGTTTTGACATAAATTATTTTAAATAGGTTTATTTAGTGGTTGAAATCATATTTTGTCCAAATTAAATTGATTTTAGGGAGCCATTGGGGGTATGGCATAGATTTGTCTACAAGCATGACTGGAGCCCAGCGACTGGCGGCGATCTTGCATTTCTCTAATATGGCTGCTCAAATGATTGGTAACTAGGCCCGCTCCAAAAATTAATTTAATATGTTCTACTCTATCTGTGCCAAATTACATGCTTGTAAACATATCTGTGCAATACCCCCCCTAATGGCTCCCTAAAATCAATTTAATTTGGATAAAATATGGTTTCAACCACTAAATCAGCATATTTACATGCATTTATGTCAAAACAGAGTGCAGATTTGGATTCTCTGAGGTCAAAAACCTATATTTTAAAAAAAAAAGAACCCTCAATCATAATCCTATGACTTTTGCTTGTGAAGTTATGAGAAAATCAAATGGCGACTGGCAATTTGTCCAATATGGCGGCTCCAATGATAGTCGACTGGCGCCCTCCAAAAATGAATGACCTGGCCTACATCTGTGCCAAATTTCACACTTGAAGACAAATCTGCACAATAATATCCGGACTACTGGGACTTTTTCAGCTCCTGTGCCGGTCGCTCATCTGAATGAATGATGGGATATTAAGGAAAATGCTGCAGAACATTTATTTATGGCATGTGTTTTATGTAGGAATTCTGTGTGTGTGTGTGTGTGTGTGTGTGTGTGTGTGTGTGTTGGAGGGGGAAGTAGAGCACTGAGCAATAGTTGCTGGGGGGTAGGCTACTGTGCAATAATCCTTGTATAACATTTATGTACTGTGTGTGTTTTATGTTAGAATTGTGCATGGCACTGGATGGTTCGACATGAAGGTCCATGTGGAACGTGACGTTTTCTCACGTGTTGGAGGATTATGTCGGCCCGCGGGGGATTTTTGCCGTGGCCTGTGCCGTTCTCAACCTGCCAAACAGCTCCATCATTGTCCGCTCAAAGCATTTATAGTTCAGTACAACTGCCAGAAGATGGTGCTATAACAACAGTGCTTTGGGTATTGATTGCTTCTGTGGACAATAGTGCAGCTGACAAAGATAAAATTAAACATCCAGGCTTTCAGTGACCGCCTGGACTCGGCCGTCGGGCGTGTATCTGTATAGGGTGCTAGTGTTGAACTTAAGAGACATTCACTTGTCTCGGCAGTGACATTCATGTCTCTGTGTCCTCGGCCTTTGAGATCCAGTGATACCTGGGAACGTCTTATAGATTGATGAGGGCACTGGACAGAGCAGTTTGGTGATGCCGATACCTTTGCAGGAGAATGAAGGTCCAAGTCTTCAGGGTCCTGGTGCCTCCTGTCTTACCGTATGGTTGTGCAACGAGCTGATGTGTTTTGTACTCTGTCTCTCCGGATGCTCCCTGGATACTGTTGGAATGACTTTTTGCCAAATCAAAGGTTACTTAGAGAGACTTAGATGAAGCACACCACTCGCCTTGAGATAAAACGGCAGCTATGACATTTTGGCCACATCTGGACAAGATCTGGCACTGGTGCCTCAGTGTTGAGTAACTGGGAAAAGCCCAAGGGAACTCCCACATATCACCTGACTGCAGCAGATAGACGGTTACTTTCAAGAGGTAGGGATGGGTCGGTTGTCTGCCTGGGTGGTTGCCATCCAGCACCCAAGGTGGTTCCATGGTGTGGTGGATGCACTTACGTGCAGCACCAGCACACGCTGCCAGACCTGACAACACTGAAAGACTGAGCGTTCACAGTTGCAAATCTGTCAGGCAATCTCGTTGAGTGTAAATTACAGTGTCTTGTTGCTTCACCCTTTGGATGCACGGAGATGAATCTGCATGAAAATTGCTTTATTCTTCTCTGATTTTTTTCCGAAACCAAAACAAACAAACAAAAAAAGCATATATTGAATTGTAGAGGAGGGCTTGAGGAAGATGATCATGGGAACGATTGTCTTTAGTCTTGTTTTCAAGGGCGTGTCTATGAATGTGTTTTATCTCGGTGTTATTTCTGGGCCATGTCTGCTGCAGAATGTTCTGCACAATCACAGAGTAGATGGGCTCAGATGTTTCTATTTTAAGATTTTGCAAGTGTGCTGGAATTTATTTATATCCAAGCGGCTCTCAGTTTTTGAGATGGTGAATATTTCATCATACAGCGGACATCAGGAAAAGACTGGGTTATTTTGGGAGAATAAAAGGCTTTTTACAGTGCCTATAAAAAAAATTAAATTCATGACATTTAAATTTAAAAAAAAATCTTGTTTCTTTGTAGGAAAAGTTTTGTTTTTTTGTTGTTTTTTTTAACTCGATCTCATCATGAAAGCAAATCCCTACATTATCTCAATAAATAAACAAAAAAATGCTTTGTTTTATTTATATATTTATATTATTGAAACAATTAAATAAAAGCATCAAATTTCAGTATTTTCTAAAAATTACTTTCAGGAAGTTGTGACTAAACAGAGTTTGGAGAAACAGATTTCTCTGGACATTGTGATTCAAAACTTAACCTTTAATTTGTTGCTGGCATTGAAAACTTGAGTTAATTCCGGTGAGATGGCTATGAGTTTAATATTAATAATAATTTTACTTATATGGCACTTTAAAATACAAATAAACAAATTGTTTCACAGAATAAAATCAACATTATTCCAATAATTAAAAATAATAAACTTAAATAAGTATTATAATATAATAAATCACAAATTAATTACAATTGTATTATTACAAATAATAAAATAAAATAAAAGAGTACAGAAGTAAAACGATAACAATAAATATTTCTCATATCAACAATAATAGGCAGTTGAGAACAAGTAAGTTTTTAGATTTGAAAAAAAAGGATATATATATATATACCTCTGCCAGGACTTTCGCATTAGTTTATTTTCCGCTCATGTACAGGATAATTCTCAGTTATTTTATTTATTTGTAAAGACTCTGAACAACTGATTAGATTTTAGGGAGGAGGGAATCAGTCGTGTATGATGTTACGTATAATGTCAGAGGTCAGTCTCTTTTGGGAATCATTTTGTGTTCATTCATAATCACACTAAAGATCAGAACATGTCCGGCTTATGTAGAACCTTTGCTGAAGCTTTCAATAATACATTGTAATATTTTACCAGTATCCGGATGACATACAGGGAGTTTGACTCAATAATCTTCTTAAAAAGTCCCAAAATCTCTTCAGATTACTAGAACAGAAGGACGTGTCCTACTGGTTTATATACTTGTCATGTTGCTTTTACGGGAATGGAGAGTAGAAGGTTATCAGAGTTCCTGAAGCTAAGACGACGTGTTTACCACGAAGATAAACCCTAAAAATATACCTTACTTAATCTCCTTACGGTGAGTAGGAGTTGGCCATTTCCGCAAGGTGAATCAGTTGCAATGTCTTAGAGAGAAAGTTCAGACCTGATATGGTTTCTCACTTGGAGTCCTTCTGCAGCCTGGAGTGTTTGGCTCAAGGTCTCGACAGCGTTGGCATGTCGAACCTTCTCAACCTCAACAGCTTCGGAAGGATCTGCGGATCCGGTCACAGCAGCGACATGGTAGTTCTGGACCAGGCCAAGGGGAAGAACTCTGTCAGGCGCATGTCTATAATTGAGGATGGAGAAATCGCAGAGATTCTCTACCTGATTCCAAAACAGTCCATCATGGAGCAACTGCCTTTCATCAACCCCAACGACTACATCCTGTGTGAGAAGCTGGCGAGCATCCCTGCAGCAATGACAGGTAATAAACATCCCCCCCCCCCTTTTTTTTTTTTTAAAGTACTTGTCATGGGTGTTTTCTATTACAAAGCATGTTATGATGTGGACAAAGTGCTTCAAATAGTAATTTCTGGATTTGTATACACCATAATCACAATACCTGTGTGGTTTAGTTGTAAGACCTCTGGTAATGGATGTAATGCGATCAGAAGATTGAGAAAAAAATCAAAAAATACCCAAGATCTGTAACTGTTTCACTATGAAACATCACACAAGAGGAGGTTAACTGGTCAAATAGTGACTGTGCCAACCTAGGCAGACTACCAACATCTATGATTTCTCTGTCTTTAGAAATAGAGAGTTGCACAATATCAATTTTATACTCCCCCACAAACCAAAGCTTGTCCGTCCGTCTGTTCACGAGTCTTGCAAGCGCAACTTCTCCTACACTGGTTTAAGGATTTAAATCTTCACACAATGATGGCACACCATATGAAGATGTGTAGGAAGGAAAATAATTCCAGTCCAACTTCTTCAAGGAGAGATAATTGGACTTTTGTGTTTATTTGATGCATCATATGATATTAACTTCGTAAGCGCAACTCCTCCTAAATCGGTTTATGGATTTTAATGAATCTTCACTCTATATGAAGACTTACACCTGGTTTCGCCAGCATTTGTTGCTTATAATTCTGTAATAATAATAATTCTGGTCCGACATCCTCAAGGGGAGATAACCGGACATTTGTTGCTGTTTTTTTTATACATCATTTTTGTCAATTACATGTATAAACAGGCCTGTTGGGCTCTTTAATATAGAGGTTGACCAGTTTGTTAGTTCAGGCATTCATCACAAGATTTACTTTGTAGAGCAGGTAGCTCAGTGGACAAGGAGCTAGCCTGCCAATATGTAGACCTAGGTTTGAATTCCGCTCATGCTACCTGTCTGTGTTATTGGACAAGACACTTAATCTGCATTGTCTCAGTCCACCCAGCTGTAAAAAATGGGTACCAGCATTGGCTGGGGAAGTAGATGTGAGGCATCATTGTCATGCACTTTGGACATCTGCTACATGGAAAAGCACTGTAGAAATGCAAGCAACTAGTACGGCAGAGCAGGGGGGGTGTCGTTGTTGGAGCGGCTCACTGATTTCTATTTTTTTCTACAGTCAGTCATGCCTCTAACATGATAGTTTGTAGGCTCTAATGTCCCATTCACACTCTGATGATTAGTCTGGCGTTTGCTGAAGGAGAGTGAAAAGTTGATTAATGTCGACCAGCGCCGAGGTCCACCAGACTCCGCAGGAGCTGAGTCGACGTGAGTCAGGCAACGCTGCTGTTCGGCGTGGTCCCGGAAAAATTTTCAACATGCTTAAAATCTTCGACGTTCATGCTAAAACACCGGCAAGAGTTGAGCTCCGCTACCGCTACGTCACATCCGCTAGTACTCCGTTACTGCCCCGTTCACCTCCGCCAGCCTCCACCGGCCAATGTCGGAGGTCATTCACATCCTGGAACCTGGAGAAGATGGACGACCCGGAGAGGCTGCAACAAGAGTATGAGCTTGAAGTCCTTGAAGTAGCAAGTGACGAAATTGCAGATTTATGTAGGCGAGTTTATATAGGCTACGTCACGTGACGTCTCAACCTTTGAGCCGACGATCAGCTCCGCCAAGCTATGCTACTGCTCCGCAGAGTGCGCTACCAATGCGCCCGCCCTCCGACGGCGAAAGTTGAACTACATCATAGTAAGTCAGTGGGCCGTCGCCAAACGTCGCCCTCCGCTGAGCTACGTCAGCCTGCGTTGAAGACAGGAAATTTGGACCCATGGAGCGAGCCTTCTCCGGCGTTTCACAGAGATTTTTGAGAATCGGCTACGTCGGCCGGCGTCAGCCACTTCACGTCATAGTGTGAATGGGCTTTAACATAAAGTAGGGTGTCATCAGCATAAGGCTTGATTTTTACTTCACAGAGATTCAGATTTTGTTTGCTCCATGGCAAACCCTTCATAGTTCATCCCTTATATTAAGAAGAATGACCCACAAAGACTGCATTTCAATGCCTGAACTATTGTAGTGGAAAACCATTCTGAAACATGTAGAAATTAAATTGGTACTTTTTCAACTCCTGTACCAGTCACTGATCAAACTTGTAATTGACTTGTCATTTTTGGTTCTCTCTCAGCCAAAGTTAATCTCATTGTTTCAAAAATCGCCTGATACACGCCCAAACAAATGGTCCCCAAAAGCAGCAGCCTGGCCTGTACTTATTGGTCACGTTTGTCCTCGCACTGTGTCGCTGTTTGTAACGGACGTTGTTCAGTTGGCATCACCGTTGGACAACTGACGGGCCATATTATCGTGGCTGGCATTCGCATATCCAATCACACTAACCCTGGTCAATGCTAGCAGTTAGTGTCAACTGCACTTAACATCAGCCATGGTTAGCTTTTTCTTTAATACGGCCTGTCATTGGTCAAACACGCCATGTCAGTGTAACAGTATAAGTAGCGGGACGCTCCGCATCAGTAAATCTGGTAATTCCCGGAAAAGTTTCATCACTGCAATACACGTTGATGACAGTGTGAAATCTCGCACTAAGATTGATCATCGGCAGTATTAGCAGCAGTGAGACTGGATCAGCGAGATGTCATTAACCAGAGTAGAGTCGGAACAACGACAGCAGAGAGAAACGGCACGTACTTCAGTACAGCATGTCGCTGGGACGTCTAAACTGTTCTGTGGCGATCATGAGGTCAATGCCACCTCTGCTGTTGCGCTCGGACCACACACGCACTCCTGCCCTCTGAGTTTTGTTCCCCTCCTCGTTCCTGGGAGCAGCAGTCCTGTTCGCTCCTCTCCTCGCTATGATCGGCTGCAGCGAACTCTCCCGCGCAGACGAACAGGAACCAGCTGTCGTGAGACAGAAAGGTAGATGTTTTTAGCCTGCTTGTGTTCTATTGTGTACTGAGAAATTTCGGTTAATATTTGGCTGTGTGACATCACAGCTCTGGTGAAGCAGTTAAGCAACCGGGTAATTGTTCTCTAAATGTATCAACTAAATCTGAAGACAATGACCGCTGTTGCCAAGTTGGGTAAAGTACAAGAAGGTTACGTCTAGTGAACATCTTGTAATTTTAGCTATATTTCAGAATTCTCCACAAGTCCAAGTCTTTATATAAGGACTTTCTATTATGACATACGGACAAATAAATAAATATACTCAACAAAAATATAAATGCAACACTTTTGATTTTGCTCCCATTTTTTCTGAGTTGAAGTAAAAGATCTAAGACTTCGTCTGTGAACACAATTTTGTTCACAAATTTGTTAAAACCTGTGTTTGTGACAGCGTCACCTTTGCCAAATAATCTAAACGTGTGACATCATTGACTTTGTGTTGTGTGATAAAACACATATTTTAGAGTGGCCTCTTATTGTGACCAGTCCGAGGCACACCTGTGCAATAATCATGCTGCTTAATCAGCATCTTGATATGCCACACCAGCCAGGTGGATGGATTATCTTGACAAAGGTGGAGTGCTCACTAACACGGATTTTACCAAATTTGTGAACAAAATTTGAGAGCAATAAGCCTTTTTGTGTGCACAGAAGAAATCTTAGATCTTTTACTTCTAAGCATTAAAAATGAGAACGAAAACAAGTGTTCATCTATATTTTTGTTGAGTAAAAATCTTTTGTGGCGAGACTTTCAGAGGGATAAGGATACTTAACATAGCTACTCTGTCATCCTTACACATGCACACGCACATGCACACGTATGACCAATGTCACATTCACATTCTGCTGCAGATTTTCACAGCTGTAGATAGTGACTCGTGTGATTAACTGTCCTTCTCGGGTTTCTCTGCGTTCGCCGTTGCTCTAAATCTACGTGTTGCTAATGCTTGACACCGTATCATCTTTATGTTCTGGGACAAACAAGAAAGACTGGAAGATGTTTTGGAACAGCCAATGACTGCACTTTTATCTTTCACACTGAAAACAGACATAGTGTGACAGAAAATATGCTGGACACATTGTGTAATGTATGATACACTGTAGCCTCTTCTTCACTTGTTTAAATCGGGGTTTTGTAACATTTTTAAACCTGTTGCCTCGTGTGCGTCTTTGCATTGCCACAAAGGCATGGCGAAGAGGGTGGATTTCTAGTTTAAACCCCTCCTGAAATATTTCAGTGCAATTGATGCCAGAAATTGGGCTTTGGAATCTTTGAACCAAATGAACTAATTGGAAGAGAGGCCAGGAGCCTTCAAGTGGCACTGGTAGGTAGTGGCGCCTCAGTGACAGTCTGTGGCACCACGTCCTACATTTTTGTTTTTCATTTATTTTATGTATTTACTTTCATTGAGGAAGCTATGATTTTTACCCATTTTTAAATAAAAAAGAACAAAGTTATAACCCTAATATTATTGGCAGCAAGTCTTTCAACCTACAATGTTGTGCCACAAGCTGCCATTGAGGTGCCACTGCAGTGCCATAGGGTGCCACTGAGGTACTACAGTCTGCCACTGAGGTGCCAATGCAGTGCCACAGGCTGCCATTGAGGTACCACTGCAGTGCAATAGGTTGCCACTGAGGTGCCATTGCAGTGCCACAGGCTGCCAATGATGTGCCACAGGCTGCCAATGAGGTGCCACAGGCTTCCAATGAGGTGCCACAGGCTTCCAATGAGGTGCCACAGGCTGCATTGAGGTGCCACTGCAGTGCAATAGGTTGCCATTGAGGTGCCAATGAGGTGCCACATGCTGCCAATGAGGTGCCACATGCTGCCAATGAGGTGCCACAGGGTGCAATAGGTGCCACAGGGTTCCAATGAGGTGCCACAGGCTGCCAATGAGGTGCCACAGGCTGCCAATGAGGTGCCACAGGCTTCCCATGAGGTGCCACAGGCTGCCATTGAGGTGCCACGGCAGTGCAATAGGTTGCCACTGAGGTGCCAATGAGGTACCACAGGCTGCCACTGAGGTGCCACAGGCTGCCCA
>OMMV01226018.1:0-18655 GCA_900302635.1 Chatrabus melanurus | reverse complement strand
ACGCTCAGCTTTAACGAGCATGAATTAAAGCCACACGGACCTCTTAAAGGTGTAAAAATGTGTAAAAATGTTTGATTCATGATGTTTTTCATCCAGGTTTGAACGTTCAAAGAACAGATTGAATGGACTGATTGAAATTAAATGGTCTTGGATTCAGTAAGATAATTATTAAAGGGGTCATATTGTGCCAAATTACTTTTTATCTACCTTTTACATTTTCAAGCATTTGATACTTGATGTTCAACATCTCCAAAGTCCCACAATTCTATGAGGGTTTTCACAGATATTCTCCTATTTAAGCATAATTTATGACTAACCCCCCCCCCACACACACACTCACTTTCTGAATGGCCCAAGATTACAACTGTAATCCAAATCACACCAAAACAAAACCCTGATATGCAATATGACAATTGCGACATCACACAGAAACGCCGCCTTAATTGAGGTGATAAAAACACTTATGAAAATACACTGTAGTGCATGATGCACCATACTTACGTAGAGCGCTTCATGAGGAATGAACCAATTGAAAACGTATGCGGAAGTCAGCTGAGCTATCAGCTGATGTGGGCTGAACTTGACTTACGTGGCCTGCCAGAACTATGCTACGCTCAATTAAATTTTGGGTTTAAAATAACCAACATTGTTGTTTGATTTGCCAGTTATTGTTGAACAGGTGTCACAGGATAAAATGAATGTTGGTATGATCAGTGGGTCTGGGTAGAAAATGTCATTTTTCTCAAAACAGTTCAAATGGATTTATCGCATTTTGGAAAAGAGCTCTTCATTTGAACTTTGCATGTAATCCACAATTCGTGTGCATGCCGAACCAAGGGGGGCAGTCCGTATGAATAAGCTATGTCCGTTACACCACTAATACAATAGATATGCAATTGATGATTGTATTGATAGACATTTGGTTAAATGACAAAATGGACTGTACTTCTAGATCTACAAGGTCTAGAGCTACATTTGGATGACGGACATTTGCTATTAATGGTCAGTATTTGTCACATTGCAGTGGAAAAACTGCTGTTTTCTCCGCACTGCATTGTTCAGCCCAAATTTATGGCCTAATGTTTTAGCGCAATCATATGAATGTACTTTTAATTTTATTGGACCCTATAAAATGGCTTGCATCTGGCATTAAACTCACTGTTCTTGCTTTGAGAGCTTTATTATTTAATTGATTTTGAGTCATGTTTTGCCTTGTTGGTGCTTGCAAAAATGCTCCCTTTTCCTTGGAATTGGGGCAAAGTCGAACGTTGATCACAGGGAAGATTAATAAAGTGAGACAACTTTAATTGATAGGAACATCAATTACTGAATGGCTCACCAGTGAAGCCAAGAGAGGGCCATTAAGAAAAGCATGGACTCAGCTCCTTGTTGAAAACATTTAATGGATCAACAGAGAGGACTCTTTTCATCACTCATACTAATTGGCATTTGTGAATCTGTAGCTCCAAGAAGAAAAATGATCTTGCTCAGTGTTATTGATTTTACATTCTGCAAAGGGGCATGGATGAGCAATGAAGTGACTCTCATAAGGTCAAAGGTGTAATAAACATGAAGGGCAAGCTATATTATGACACATAATTACATACAAGCAACATACATACTCATGCACATACAGACCCTATGCTGACTGTTAGTTTTGTTTTAGGTTTCAACACCAGAGGGGGAAATCAAGTGGAATGTTGTGAAACAGTTGTTTTGAAACACTTGATGTAATAAGGCCTCATTTAGCACCGCACGTGATGGTCCTTTTGATTCAGACTCTGGAACAATGGTTCGAAACACGGGTGTTGCAAAAGTTTCAAAATATTCTGCAACAGTGTTTCGAGTTTGCCTTCATTAATTTGTAGTGCAGACAAAAAGTTTTGGTATCATCTCCTAGCCCCACGTTGTATTCTTTCTTTAATTCTGGTTTTACTTTCCAGTTCTGTTGTGTCCTCATTAAGTGCTCTATTTTTTTTAATTTGGTGAGTTACAAGATAGCATTCATTGTTTTTGATTTATTGCTTACACAAGCGGGCTAGAATGGACTAACCTACCCACTCCTCTACACTTTTGTTGTACAAGCTCCACACTGTTACCAGTGCAGAGAATAAAAGCATCGGAAATGTTTGTACCGTCTTGCGGTCAGTTGTATTGTCCCCACCCCCACATCAACAACAGAAATAAGTAGGCAAAAATAAGTTTTTGTAAGACCATTGTGCACTTCAAACTTAATCATAGACATGCTTCCAGACTCCAACAAATGCACACAATTATGATGTTTGAAACAGCATTGTAATTATTAAAACTATTGGTTTTAAGAATCCTTGCCCTCATTTTCCAGGCCTTTAGTGTAAGAGTGTGTTAGCATGTTATCTGTTAATTCACTGTTAAAGCTGATGTCACGGATTAGTCATACTGATTTGATTGATTCTGATTTGGTCTCTGTCCAAGATCCTGCCTGCATGAGCTGTGTACTATCCAGTGGGCTGCTAGAAAAGGAATCGGCGAGGTCATAATAGGGTAGTACTGCTACAGACCAAGGATTATGACAGCATTGGGTCAAGATGGACTTGTCACCATATTGAGGAGGACTGGCGGGTCACGTGGCTGAGCGTTGACATTGAAAGAATTGGGGAATGTGAATACATGTGGGATGAACTCATGCTACATCAGGTCTCAATGTGACTTTTCTGTATGGAGACGTGTGCAGTCTACATTAGAGCTCTTGAACCCCAAAACATGCTTGTGGGGTATGGCGGCATGTTGTGGGGGGTTGGAGACGCATCAGGTTTGGGGTGAGAACTGGGGAATGTCTTAATTCAATGACTGGTCTTTCATTGATGCATTCACAGATTTACTAGTGTGATCTATTTTGCTGGGATTCTGGTCTTCATCTCCTGTTTGTCCTTTCGGCCAGCCGTCATTGTGAACACTGGGCTATATATGGTTGCTTAGCTGCAACATTTCTATCACTGCATATTCTGACAATTCTTTGTTGTGCTTTTGTTTTATTTGTTATTTTGTTATTGGTAGTATGGCCAAAGCAGATGGTCGTCCCACTGAGTCTGGTCTGCTTGAGGTTTCTTCCTGTAATCAAAAAACGCCTGACGGAGTTTTTCCTTACCCCTGTTGCTGATGTGCTTGCTCATGTGGTGGGTAAGGGATAAACCTTGCTGCATGTAGTGCCTTGCGGTGACTTATGTTGTGATTTGGCACTGTATAAATAAACTGAATTGAATTGAAGACCTTGCTGTAGGAGTTGTCAGCAGTTGTTATTTCCATATATTGATTGCATTGCTCCTAACCCTCTGTAATTGTTTGTTGCTATCAGGTCTTTAATTGTGGCTAAGAATGCTGGATAGCACACAGGTGGGAAATGGAGTCAAAGATGAACACAATGAGAAGGAGCAGGCAGCTCAATAAAACTAATCAAATGGAAATTTGAAGGTGTATTGACTAACCTGGATTCACAAGCGATGGTAAATTTGGAGTCTAAGAAAAGGAGACAAAGCTGCAGAATGGAAGCTCAGAAGCCAGCCTTCCATGGCAAGAACATTTGAAGGACGCGGCAGACCACAAGGATTTTTGAAGCTCTCCGTTATCCTTTGGAGTGGAACATGTTTTTGTCATTTCAGTCTTCTCCTCACTTTCTGTTTATTTTACTCACACAGCCAGCTTAATCACAATTAAGAGAAGGAGTTGGTTTCTGAGATGCTCACATTGCAATGAACAGACTAAGACTTCTTGCATGCATAAAGGTGTCATATGATACACATTGTCAGCCATGCTGGGTCACGAGTTAAAAGATATAAAATGTTTGTAACCAAAAATACCCTACAGGCACTGAGGTGATGCATTCATGAAATAAAAATTGTAATAAGTAAAAATCAGGTCTCTACAAAACGACTTGTTTCTGTGCCTGTTGCTTTAAATGGAAAGGAGCTGCTGCTTGTCCACTCCTTCTCTCAAAGAAGGAGGGCAAGAGCAAAGTAAAGGCTGAAGGGATGACAATACCAGGGATAACTTGTCACCAAAGGCAGAGTGGGTCTAGGAATTAATTGACTGCACGCGTGTGTTTGTCTGTCCGTCCATGTGGTCGAAGTGTATGCGATATCTTGACGAAGATATCATCGTGTATCAAAGTGAAACTTGGTACACAAGGTCACTAAACTGAGACATCAGAAAAGTTCACTGTAGTGCATGTTTCTATTCTATTTGTGGCCACCAGGGGGCCGAGTCTCCAAAACATAGTGTACACGGTAAGGCCACAAGGACTTTGAGGATCGTGATGAAACTTGCTACTGTAGATTTTACCGAAGACCTTGCACAAGTTAGCTGTTGGGTTTGGCGATGCCGGTTAGGATCAGTATTACCTTTGTTAGCATTCCAGGTCTAATGACTTCAGATATGTCGTTGCACATAAATCAATTTATAATGTATGCTAAAAGGCTGTTACACTGTGCCGCTCTGTGTACACCTGATCCTGCCAGGTCTCGGAAGTGAAGCAGAGTAGGTCCTGATTAGTACTTGGCTTCGAGGCCGCTTGGGAAGACCAGGGGCTTTTTATGTTTATCCATGTACAATTGGAATTGCGTCAGGAAGGGCATCTGGCGTAAGACTTGTAGCAAATCCCAATGCAGAACTGTACTGGACAGTCCATTGTGCTCTCACGAGCTGTATAGTCGTGTCACAGACAGCAGGTCAGTGGGCGTGTCACAGAGAAAGTTCACATAACGTGTTGTGTGACATACCAAAATATCGTATTCCCTTTTTGTTGCAGCTGCAGCGGCTGAAGCGCTCCCTCTCGTTGAAATCAGTCATGCGCAGCAAGAGTGTGGACAACTTTTTCCAGCGCACCAACAGTGAAGCATACCCTCCCTCAGCACTCATTACCGCACATCCACCCCCGCCATCACCTCCCCCCTTCTCTGAGACCCCTCTAGCCTATGAGCACTCCCCCTCCCTTTCCCCATCTATCAGCCCCAACCTCTCTTTGTCATCACACTCACCTTCCATCAGCCGGTCTCCGTCTGTGACCTCCAAAGCCCAACCAAAGTCTCAGGCTCAACCAGTGCAGCCAGTCAAGACCCACTGTTTCCAAGAGCACGTCTTCCGCAGGCCTACCACCTGCCACCGATGCAAACACCCAATCCAAGGTAGGTCAAATCATCTAATGTAAAACTGGATTCAAAGATGTTAGAAATTATGTCAGTTACTTTACAGGGATGTTGC
The DNA here is from genome assembly GCA_900302635.1 of Chatrabus melanurus. NCBI lineage: Eukaryota > Metazoa > Chordata > Actinopteri > Batrachoidiformes > Batrachoididae > Chatrabus > Chatrabus melanurus. The sequence goes on along the minus strand of OMMV01226018.1, from coordinate 13,420 downwards.
CATGGGGACGAGTTGCATTAACCAAAAGCATGTGTTTGTCCTTATATGCTTGAATTGTATTGGTACGAGTATCTCAGTAAATGCCAAATATGCCCCCCCCCCCCCCACAAAAAACAAACAAAAAAAACCCAAACAAAGTCGGTTGTAGTAGCTCACAGAGCAATACAGTGGCCCCAGCAGATGCTGCAGGTTAGCGGCCGTGTCACATTGAATCACTTGCATAATGCGGAAACAAACGTAGGCTATGCAGATGGCAATCAATCAAAGTTGCATAGTTTTACGACATAACGCATATCCTGCTCGACTATTGACTTTGAACATGACAAAGCTCTGCTTATAGTTTGCAATTGACAGTTGGTGACTCCTGTGTTTGGCAAATTGTGCCGTCATTGCTGTTACCCTTACCACACACGTCATTGCAGTTTGCATTGACCACGTGCGTTTACGTTTAAATTTGGAGGGTCAGTTGACTATGTTGTTGTGTAATAATGTTTTATGTTGGTGTTTGTGCAGGAAACTCCAAGCAGGGTCTGCGTTGTAAAGCCTGTAAATTGGCGGCTCACCTCTGGTGCTCGTCAGAACTTTCCCAGCAGCCCTGTATGGGCAAGGTAAGAGTACTTGCATAAGTCTACTAAGTCTTAAGTACTTAAGTCTACATGCTAATTATGGTGATAATTTGCTTAAATCATTCCAATAGTGATGATGCTTAACAGACTTTATATTCAGAAAGTAAATGCATGTGTATTGTGTTGACACATAATGTTCATTTGGATCCTGATTCCCAAGCATGACCTTTATAGTGAAAGTTCTGGGGTGTGGAAAACTTTATATCTACAGTGGGAGGGTTTCCCCGTAAGGAAAATGTTACCACATACTTAACTGCATTTTAATATTTTCTGTGCTAATATGTTAAATTGGGCAGCACGGTGGCTTAGTGGTTAGCACTGGTGCCTCACAGCTAGAAGGTCCCAGGTTCGCTTCCGACCTGGTCCTGTCTGTGTGGAGTTTGCATGTTCTCCCCGTGTTTGCGTGGGTTCCCTCCAGGTGCTCCGGCTTCCTCCCACTTCCAAAGACATGCAGGTTAGGTGAATTGGTGACTCTACATTGACCGTAGGGGTGAGTGACTGTGTAAATGTGTTTGTTTGTCTATATGTGGCCCTACGATGGACTGGTGGCCTGTCTAGGGTGTACCCCGCCTCTCGCCCAATGACTACCGGGATAGGCTCCAGCACCCCTCGTGACCCTTAATTGGAGTAAGCGGGTATAGACCATGAATGAATGTGTTAAATTTACTGGTAGACCAGAGACCAATATAGAAAATGTTAACTCTGCATTTCTATAGCGCTTTTCTATCGGAAGCGGATGCACAAAGCGCTTAAAAATGATGCCTCACATTCACCCATTCACACACACGTCAGCAACGTACTGCCATGCAAGGCACTCAGCTGCTCACCAAAAGCAATTTGGGGATTAAGGACCTTGCCCAAAGGACCTTAGGGATTTTCCTCTCTGGTGGGGAATCGAACTGAGGATCCTCTGGTCTTGAGCCCACAGCTTTTCTTAAGGGAAAGGTCTCTTTTCAACACTATCGATGAAACACCAAGTGCTTATAAATGAAAGCTGGATTGGTTAGGGCTGGTTGGATAAAATGATTGTCTTATAAATGCCATAGGAGGCACAGACTCTCAGAAGGATGCGACTGATAAAGTTTTATTGACCAGGTTCCAACATTTTTTCACTTTGCAGCCTTTTTGTCCTTCCTCCTGCATCTCCTGTCTTCTTCTCTCTGTCTTTGCTGTCCGCATGCTACACTTCTCTTCCCTTAACTCTTTTGGAAAAATCAATATCTGCTTGTGCCAGCTGGTCTGACTAACTCGGTGTGAAATCAGTGAGTTTAAGGCGCACACGTTCCCTTGAGGATATGACACAGCAGGCTGCAGCTGAGCCTTCAATAGTGTCCTTTTCAGTCACTGCACACTTACCAAAGACAAGATTAGACATTTTGCAGAAAGGGTATGGAGTTCAAGGCTACTTAACAACATCAGTATAAGCTAATGTCACGCATTCACCAACAAAGAAAATTATAGAATCATCTGTCATCATATCATCATGATATATATCAATCATTAACACAATAGCTGGACACTTTAATATGTGATACTGATCAGACCATAGGTGGCTGTCAGGGGACCCTAAAGTTCTGTAGCCCCATTATAAAATTGACACTTCCTTTTTAAAATCCTGTTTTCAGTCGGCGTTTTTCATATTCTCTGGCTAATCTGCTCCTATGGTGCCCCCACTTTCCACAGCACCATTTGGTATATTAGCGTAATTAAAAATGGATTGTTTCCTTGTCTAAAAGCTCCATCCAGGCCCCAGAACCTGGTGAAAATGAACAACTGGAGAATCATCTAAAGATGAACTGTGTAGTTTTTCTATTAAACTGCCTGTAAGTTTTACCAAAACTGTAAAATTTGCATTTGTGTCCTGCCAGAAGGGTAATTGCTAATAGATTAATAGATTTTGGTGGCCATTAAATGTCATTAAGAAAATAGTTGCACAAATATTCCCCGCAGAAGTGATGTATGTTCAAGTGACTGTAAATTTATCAATGCAAGTAATTTGTAGTAGGTAGATATATATATAGATATATATATATCTATATATATATATGAATGCATTTCTGCTTCTTGATGTTTGGTGAAAATTTCGAGCACCTCCATCTGTAATTTTAGTGAGTTTCAAGTTTGCCACATGATCACACAGTAAATTCAACTAATCCGCTACTTTTCCTGCGCAGCATGACATCACGAGGTTGCGGGCATTAAAGGGTGCATGTCATTCTGTCAAAAAGCCTCCACACTGGCTGATAACCCATAATTCTTTTCGCCACGTCGACCAAAGGTACTGCCGGCCTGCAGCATCGCTGTAGTGTACTCCGGCCTTAAACAGGTCTGATAAACGTTGGGCTAATGATGACTGAATTTCTCCTGGCTCTCCCTCAGCCCATTTGCTGAGTGCACCCATATATGACCAATTGCTTTAAAATGTCCAAGCAGCTTGAAATTACTTTGGAGGCATTGCAGCCTTTGGCTAATCAATGTTAATTGAACTTTAAGATTTATCACAGTTTGATTAAAGAACCAGACTTGCTGAGCGCTGCACAAAATAACTGCCTCTGCAGGAAATTCATCCTAACCTGAATTTGTGGGAGTTATATTTCATCCTTCGGAAATACAGTTGGGTATTCAACTGAAATATATATATATATATTTTTTTAAGTGAACACCCAGATTCCTGCTTTTTTGTTTGCTATTATTCTTAATTTAAATAACAACTTTGCTAATTCATTGTTGGTTTATTAAAGAAATTCTTGCACGACTCCAGAAGCGGCTGAACAAGGCATCATCTTTTGTAAATGCAACAGCCATGATTAATTGTGCTAATTAACTCTGTGAGCCTTCCAAACTACAAAATCAAACTCTGTGCCCTGTATGCTGCTGGTGTCTGTGATTTAGCAAAACATGACTACTGTGGGATGATGCACCACTTTGTTCATTTGTGTTATTTAAAAAGATGGGATGTCAACAGAGACTAAATCTTTTTTTTTTTCCTCTGCTGTTCAAAAAAAAAAAACCCACCAGAGTGGCGCCTCTTCTCCATAAACCATCATTGAGAAACACCTCCCAGCTATTCAGACAGTTTAGTTTAGCTCCATATTTGTTGCGGTGCTAATAACAGCTCGTGGATTATCAGCAGTTGCTTGAATCTTCACATTTCACTTCTTTCTTTTTTTTTTAAATTTCTATCTGCATCACCAACTACTTGTGTAGTTCTGATTTTGTTAGATCACTGGCTAAATTTCAGAGCCGTAACTGTGTCGGTATTCCTCAGACATTAAAGTTTCATTCCACTGTTAAGATTTTCCAGTTTTAGACACTTGTGTAAATGTTAATATAAATTAGCTACATATGAGCATGATTCTACTTATAAATTACTCTAGAATTGTGAAATTTTACTACATTTGTGCTAAACTGGGCAATTTTGTCTGTATAAAAGTTGTTCACTAAGAAGCCACATTTTTTTTCCACTGGTATTGTGGGGGTGGGAGCAGCTTGGACAAACCTGAACAAGCAGCTGCACCTTTTTACCACATGTGGATGAGTTATTGGGCACGCAGATGAGTGTCGGCACTGATACAAATAGAGGAGTGGTCACCAAACCTGCTCCTGAAGATCACCTGCCCTGCATGTTTTTCAACCCTCCCTGCTCCACCCATTGCTAATTACTGAGTCAGATGTGCTCAGCCAATCAAGAGTGAGGAACCACCAGCCTTGATTAATCACCTGGAAAACATGCAGGGCAGGTGATCTCCAGGAGCAGAGTTGGTAACACCTGAACTACGGAATGTAAATGGGGTGGGATGAACTCATGCTATATCATGTGTGATTGGGATTATGTTGCACTGAGATATGTGCAGTCTATAAAGAAACTTTTGATATATATAATAATATGGTATATGTTTCCATATGATTGGAGGATTTTTAAATTTTGACCCCTGTGTAATCCTTCATTGACCTCTCATGGTCCTCACAGGTCAAATCCAACTTGCCTCCACATCTGAAAATAAACCTTATGGTATGTACTAACTGTGGTCGAAGTTTCAAGCTTTTATCACAAAATGAACAATTGTTTGGCTGTGCCGCCTGACTATCAGTATTTAGATGTTGTGTGGAAACCACAAATAACACTTCAGCTGCATTGTGCCCCACTTTGTGCCGGGTGGTAGACGGGGCCCAATGTGGTTTTTAAAAGTGAAAAGTCGCCATTTATTTCTAAATATTAGGCATTTAGCCACGTGACATTCTTCTGCACAGTGGTGTGTCTCTATGCGCGCTGTTTTGCTCTGTGATGGCAAAAATACAAGTCTGAAGGTTGCTGATGAATGCAATTAATTTAGCTAACTCCAGTTCTGAACACATCATCTCATTTGAAATCAGAAAGCTGGCAGGAAAGAGGAGGTCAGCAGTCGCTCATTAATTAGAATCATCTGAAGGATTACACTTGCCAATTTTCTTTACACAGATTTATTTTGTCATTACATAAAAACGGAGAGATAATGAAAGCACGGCGCAGGAGCAAACACGTATCCCGTGTGTGTGTGCGTGCATGCATGCTCCTGTGGGCTGCACACACATTATGGATAGTGTTATTACTTCTAAGTGTGTCTAATTACTTCAAAATATTTAATTTCACAACTAATGCCATGAAATTACTTTAGAAAAAAAAAATGAATTCATGTCTGTGTTTTTAACTTTAAGTTTTTGTTTGAATGTGGCTCTTAATAGCCTCTTATTTATCTGTCCCCATTATGACATTGTGTGTAGTTTTATGTACTGTGACAAAAGTATTATCTGGGTTCTGGACAGATGAAACACGGACAGAGCTAAAATGAGCTTTTGTTTTGATTCAGTCTCCAAAATTAAGCCTTTTTATCTTCATAAACTGAAGGTTCTTCAACCACCAAACTCCTACTGACTGCAAACACATGACAGTATTTTGCCTGCACATGGTGACAGAAAGAAAAATATCAAAGAGTAGAGACAGTTTTTTTTTTTCTGGTGATGTTATTTTCAGCATATATGAGTTAAAAGTGATTTTTTTTTTAAACATCTAATGTGATTAAATAAAGCAGAGTATCTATCTTTATGAACTGCTTCTATTTGGAGAACACTTTCATGCCGTCAAAAACCAGACATTGTAATGTTATGCGTTAGAATGATGAGTCATGTGCTGCAGCTAAACTGTTTTTTTCCTGCTAAATAAAGAAATGTAGTCGGATATCAAAAGTTGTGGCATCCCTGATCTGCATTGATTGAACATCTCTTTGAGAGTTACAGACCTTTTGAGGTGCCTCACCAAGAGGAAAAAACTGGACCAAGCTAAATTTATATAATGTTTGGACAATGATGAAGCTTGTATAGTAATTTATTAGTATTGTTGTTGTTATTATTATTATTATTATTATTATTACAGCATATTCGCATTGAAAATGTATGACAAGGCACACAGGGATATTAACCCAAGTTAAATAGACTGCATTTCTATTGCTCTTTTCCATCTGAAGCTCAAAGCGCTTTACGGTAATGCCTCACATTCACCCGATGTCAGCGTGCTGCCATGCAAAGTGCTCAACTGCACCCCTGGAGCAACTTTACGATTAAGGACCTTGCCCAAGGTCTTGCTTAGTGATTTTTCTGGTCTGATGGGGATTTGAACCAAGGCTCCTCCAGTCTCAAGGCCACCATTTTAACCTGTAGACCAATGTTTCTCAATCCTGGTCCTCGGAACCCAAAGTACTGCACGTTTTCCATTTGTCCCTGAACTAATCACAGCACATCAGCTCAGTCAGGTGTGTTCTGCTAATCAACAACTGACTGAGCAATGGAACACACCTGATGGAGCTGATCTTGTTGATGGCGCTCATCTTGTTTTTAAAAAAACTTGTGTAAATACTTAACATTAGAGTGTGGTAACTAAAGAAAAATGAAGCAACTGTGTCTACATTTTGAACTTCTATTTAATAAAAAAAAAAAAAAAAAAAAGTCAGACGCACAACACAGATTTCGTGCTAGTCGGCTTTTATGATACAGACGCTCCATCTTACTCAGAAACCACACTGATATTGTTTTACATATTTCTTTTGTCCTTTTCTTCCATCTCGGTTAACATTTCTCCTTCCTCTCTCCTCTGGTCTTCCAGTCTGGAGCTTTTAAGCGTAACTTCAGCTCTCCTCTGATACCGATTGAGACACTGGGTGTGGTCAGAGAAGCTGCTGCTGCACAGGGTGAGTAACAACCGGTTTATTACAGAACCAAACATGGATTCTCGGCACAAATAATCAGTGTACTTCAGTTTTTGATCCCGGTCTGCATGTGCATGTTTGTCATACCTGTGTTGCTAAGTTGTGTCCTATTTTGGTGGTTGTAGAGGTCGACAATGGCAGCGTTGACCCCGTGTATGAAGCACTGCGTTATGGGACATCATTGGCTCAGATGAGCCGTTCCAGCTTCGGCAGTATCCCAGAGTCCCCCGGTGACCAGGTACAACATAAACTAACATGTACACAGAACAAACTTTGCTCTTAATATAAAACTACAGTGGTACTAGTAATGTAAAAATGTTGATGACTTTGCTTTTTGTTTAATACAGGAGGAAAAACAACAAGAGAAACTGGAGACTCAGCCTATAGCTGAAGAGGAACATATCCCAGGAAGTAAGTCCAAACATTTTCCTTTCAACAAACTTTGCAAGTTGTAATGAGCAACATTCAGCAGGTTTCCAGATAACCGTGTTATCAGTGATAAAAGATTTCCAGAAATTATTGGATTCCCACATGCAGAGCATAACACTATTTAATATGGCACAGAAGTGTGTCAATATTTCTATTGTCAAAAAAAAAAAAAGAGACCCCAGCTTAACTGAGGAAAGCCACCTAACGTGCAAAGTGTGTTTTTGAAGCGTGTCTGAAAGAGGAGGAAATGCATCACACCACCCACAGCTCGGTGCTGAATTGAAGGTAATGTTATTTTGAATTTAGAAGCGTGGAAGTGAGAGTCTGGACTTTGAATGTTGGCAGTATGACTGGTAAAGGGAGAGAGTTGGCTGATGTGATAAAGAGGAGAAAGGTAAATCGACTGTGTGTACAAGGGACCAAGTGGAAGGGAAGTCAGGCCAGGAGCATCAAAGGTGGGTTCAGACTGTTGTATCATTCTACGGATACAACAGTGTCAGAGTCATTCTAAAGGAAGAGTTTATTAAGAGTGTGTTGGAGTTTAAACGAGTGTCTGACAGAGTGATGAGCGTGAAGCTGGAAATTGAAGAGGGGATGATTAATATCATCAGTGCACATGCCCCACAGGTAGGTTGTGAGATGACGGTGACAGAAGATGTTTCCCGGTGACCAAGTCGTGGTGCACTGATGTGGAGGTAATTTCCCACTCCTGTTCACTAGTTCTTGAACACCTTACCATCAAGTGCCGCCCGTTTTACTTACCAAGAGAATTTCCCTCTGTCCTGCTTACCGCTGTTTATATGCCAGCTCAAGCTAACGCCGTGGTAGCTCTGGAGGAGCTCCATGGAACAATCAGCGGCTGTGAGAACCAACCATTTCCATCATGGCAGGGGACTTTAATCAATGTGACCTTAAATCAGTGCTAACAAAATATTACCAGCTGCTCTACCAGGCGGAATAAAACTCTGGATCACTGTTATTCCACTATAAAAGGAGCGTATGTGTCTATTCCACTGCCTCATTTTGGGAAATCAGACCATTCATCCGTGCTCTTGCTACCTGTTCACAAGCAGGAAGCAAAGGGGGAGAAACCCACCTTGAAGACGGTTAAGTGCTGGTTGGCAGAGGAAGAGCTCAAACTCCGCTCTGATCCAAAGCAGAAGCCATGGATTAAAAGTGATGTCTGCCAGAGACTAAAAGACAGGTCTGCTGCTGTTAAAGCCAGGGATAACGAGCGCTACAAGGAAGCCAGGAAAGAGTGGAGAGAAGCCATTGAGGCTAAAAAAAACAAAATCAGGGCAAGCTTGAAAACTACTGTTATGACGGGGACTTAAGATGTTTATGGCAGGGACTGGAAGCCGTAACGGGCTATAAAACAAAGCCTGGATGAGCTGAACACTTTTTATGCCCGCTTTGAGCATGTCGGGGAGCCACCAGTACAGGGACAAATTCCCGCTGCGAACACACTCAATACATCAGGTGACAGAGGCTGACGTGTGCAGAGTTTTAAAATCTATTAAAGCAGGCAAAGCTGTCGGCCCGGATGGTATTACATTTCGGGTCCTCAAGTCCTGCTACAGTCAGCTTTCTTCTGTTTTTACAGATATTTTTAACCTGTCACTGTCTCTCTGTGTGGTTCCTCCATGTTTTAAGAAATCCATTGTTGTGCCTGTGCCAAAGAAACCTCCTGCATCTTGTCTGAATGATTTCAGACCTGTAGCTTTAACATCTGTGATTATGAAGTGCTTCGAGCAACTGGTAAGGGCATACATAAATAACATGCATGCCAATATTGACCCATTACAGCTTGCATATCGGTCAAACAGATCTGTGGATGATGCGGTCTCACTGGCTTGACATACTGTTAAAGCATCTGGAGGACAAAAACACACGTCAGAATGCTGTTTGTTGATTACAGCAGTGCTTTCAGTACAATCATGCCATCTCTTCTAGCATCTAAGCTGACTGACCTTGGCCTCCGCAGTTCCATCTGCAGGTGGTTACAAGATTTTCTGACAGGCCGACCTCAGACAGTAAAAGTTGGTAATAGATATTCAACTGTCACAGTTCTGAATACTGGTGCTCCACAAGCTGTGTTGTATAGTAACAAAGTAATAATACTTCACTACTGTACTTAAGTATGTTTTGGGAGTATCTGTACTTTACTTTAGTTTTTTTAAATTGTCAACTTTCATTTTTACTTCACTACATTTCCTAACTTAATTGGATACTTTTACTCCGATACATTTTCAATGCGCAGTGTCATTATGAAAATCACATTAAAATAATTTGGTGTTTTCTCCACCGCTCTAAGTCTACTTGTGACTGCAACAAAGTTTTGGGGAAGCTGAGGCTCCATGTTTTGAGGTGCCAGATAAGCTTCATAGTTTAATTTTCAAAATTCTGACTGGTTGTTGTGTTGTTTTGTTGTTTTTACTTAATATCAGCAGTAGCCTACTCCTGGTTAGGTTTTTGAAACCTTGTTTATGAAGTCTGTCAAAATTCTGATTGCTTGTCTTTTACTTTAACAGGATTTACGTTTGTTTAGGCTATCAAAACCATGTTTGAGGTTTGATGTAGGCTCCATCTTAAAGGGTGGATGGATGGATAAACTTAAAAAAAATATCAATATCAAGCAGAAATTTTGGGAAAAAGAACAGCTTTTGTACCTTTGTTCAGACTCAAGACATTCTCTTTGAAGATTGTTGTAGGCTCCATGTTTTAAAGTGCTGGATGAACTTCATAATATTCAACATTCTGACTGCCTTCTGTTTTTATTACGTGTATTTTTACTTTCATTACTTAAGTACATTTAATTATAGATTAGTATTTACTCTACTTAAGTATGAAAGTAGATACTTTAAGACTTTTTCTTGAGTAGCATTCTAGTCGGTGACTTGAACTCTACCAAAGTCATTTTTTGGTAGGGTAGCTGTACGTCTACTCAAGTGTGGCTTTCAGCTACTTTATACAACACTGTCCACAAGGTTGTCTCAGTCCTTTGCTGTGTAATCTGTATACATACACTGTAAAAACATCCCGTTGTTTTTACGGGAAAAAAACTGGCAGTTGTGGTTGCCAGAATAATTCTGTAAAAAATGCAGTAAAAATATGTAAATACCTTCACAGAAAATACTGTAAATTTTACGTATAAAACCATTGTAAAAGCAGAATACAGACAGCCTTGAACCAGCGATGCTGTATTTCGAAAGTAAGCACAGTAACTGCTTGCGCCACCATTCTGTCAAGTGGTGGGAATTAGTCTGAAAATATAATTAACTGCAGAATCTGTTTTATCCTATTGATATATAGCCTACTCAATTCTAAAAAGACATTTTTTTTAGAACTCCTCATATTAACATATGTTGTACAAATACAGTAAATAAGTTAATATGGCAATATGATGTACATTGAATTATATTTTCAGAGTAGTTCTTGTGATGCAACAGCACAGTGGCGCAAACAGTAAGTGTGCTTGCCTCCCAAGCAAACTACCCCAGGTTCAAGGCTGCCGAAGCCCTGTTCTCCTTGGAGTTGTGTTAGAAAAACCAGATCGTGTAGATCCCATGCCAAACCTGCTGTGGTGGCCCTGAGCAAAATGGGAGCAGCACAACAAAATGTCATTGAATGGAACTCAGTGTGCCAAAGGTAACAATTGTATTTAAACGATACAGAAATAATTAGTTTAAAAACAGCATGATAATGTTAATTCAGCAAAAAAAAGCTGTTGTATTTACTGCTTTAAACTGTAAATGTTTTGTAAATTACAACATTATACCGTAAAATTTGTAAGTTGTTGTGTAAAGGTATTTACATATTTTTAATGTATTTTTTTACAGAATTATTCTGGCAACGACAGCTGCCAGGTTTTTTTTTTTTTCCTGTTACACTGTATGACTGTGTGGCTAAACATCCTACAAACAGCATTGTAAAACTTGCAGACGATACAACAGTGATGGGGCTCATAACAAACAACAAGACAACATACAGGGCTAAAGTGAGGAACCTGACTATATGGTGTCATAACAACGATTTGTCCCTAAATGTGGAGAAAACAAAGGAGCTCATAATCTATTTTAGGAGGAATAAATCTTTTCAGTCTCCTGTTTACATAAGTAACACCCCTATTGAAATTGTTAACCGCTTTAAGTTCCTGGGCATATTTCTGACTCCCTCTCCTGGTCTTTACACATTAGTTAAGTCATCAAAAGGGCACCACGGAGACTTTATTTGTTTTTTTGAGGTGTTTGAAGAAATATGGCATGTCCACTAAAACCCTCATCAAAGTGTATCAGTCCACGATAGAGAGCATCTTAATTGGATGCATGCTGGTGTCGTTTGGGCGGCATGGTGGCTTAGTGGTTAGCACTGTTGCTTCACAGCTAGGTGGTCTCAGATTCGCTTCTGACCTGGTCCATTCTGTGCGGAGTTTGCATGTTCTCCCCGTGTTTGCGTGGGTTCCCTCCGGGTACTCCAGCTTCCTCCCACTTCCAAAAGCATGCAGGTTAGGTGGATTGGTCACTCTACATTGACCGTAGGTGTGAGTGAGAGTGTGAATGAGTTAGTCTGTCTATATATGGCCCTGCGATGGACTGGTGGCCTGTCCAGGGTGTACCCCGCCTCTCGCCCAGTGACCGCTGGGATAGGCTCCAGCCCCCTCGTGACCCTTAATTGGAGTAAGCGGGTATAGAACGTGAATTAATGAATGGTATGGTTTGGCATCATTACAGCATATGACCACAAGGTCCTGATGAGGACAGTGAAAACTGCATCGACAATCATAGGATTACCATTACCAAAGTTATTTTGTTGTTTTGTCTTTAAAGCATGAATTTTTTTAGCTCCTGCTTACATGTTTATGGTGAGACTGTTCATCTCAGTCCAGATACAGTTTGACGTATAGGAGGTTTGTCTGTCGACCTCTCCGCTTGATCTTTGGTCCTGTGAGAGGGGATCATCTCTGTTTTTACTTCTTACAGCGGACGACCTTGGCTTTAGCTTTCCAGCTCACTCCAAACTGTCTCCTGTTTTGTTTTTCTGTTACATGACTAATTCTCCTATTACATGCGGCATTAATGTATCCTTTTCCTCTGCCTCTCGTTACCTCCAGTGCTCACCCCTCCTGAAAGTGAGAAAGCCGATTCAGAAGACAGGGTCAGTCTGAAGGTGTGTGTGGTCACCGTTCTCCTTATTTTCTTGATGCAAACGCACAATGTCAGCGGCTTCAAACTCTCCACTATTTTCACTTAGTTTCAACGCTTCCATATGAGGAACATGTAAAGTACAGTGTTGAACGCTGGTGTCTCCTTCTCTTTGTTTTTGTCAGACGCCTAAGCGGGTGGACGTTCACTCCGTCCACACATATGTGGTTCTCTACAAGTTCCTGCCTCAAGAAAAGAACGACTTGGAACTACAGTCAGTCGCCTCTTTTTATGTCGCAACACTAGAGACGTACAGTAGTATGTGGGTTACATTGTCGTGATTGTGTTTTGTTCTTGTGGACTCAATAATTCATGATTGGTAGCTTGATACGGTCACCAGAGGAAACTGATGAGCTGATTTGGTCTTCAAAGATTTCTATCGATTTGCATACAGATGAGGACAACATGCTTTTTTTTATGAATCACTACGTATCAGTAATACTAAATGGTGGTAAGTTAAAGGTCCCATGACATGATGCTTTTTGTAGGCTTTTATATAGGCCTAAGTGGTCCCCTAATACTGTATCTGAGGTCTCTTTACCCAAATTCGGCTTTGGTGCAGAATTACAGCCCCTACGAGCCAGTCCACAATGAGCTTTCCTTAGGATGTCCCATTTCGGTTCTGCAGCTAATGAGGGCGGGGTTGAGGAGGAGAGCACGTAGCTGGTAGATTCTAACAGTTGTATTCGTTTGCAATAGGGTGACCAGACATTAATAAAAAAGCGAGACATTCCCCGATATCCTCGCGTCAGTGCCTGTAGCCCCGTTGCTATTTTTGACGTCTCGAATTTTGACCATTCTCATCTGATCGCCCTGGTTTGCAGAGATGCACACATAGTCATTTCAAAGGGGGGAAAGGCGGATATTGTGCGCACCATAACACCAACAGCAGGACGGCTATCAAAATAACTAAATGTGTACAACA
>OMMV01226015.1:0-14254 GCA_900302635.1 Chatrabus melanurus | reverse complement strand
CCCCCTTACCGTGTTGTACAGAAAACTAGAAGGGCTGTGCAGTACCTGCTAATTTAAATTACACCCAAAGTTGCCAGTAGTTGCCAAATTAACAGAATGGAGAAATTTGCTCTCTTCTTTTTTTCCAAAAACAAAGCATTATAAATTTCATACCAAGAGAAAATTCCTGCAAGGTTAAGAACACGTCACATTTGCATCGTGGCCAGTTAAAGCAAGAAGTTAAGTTACCCTTATTATATAACCTTATATTAAGTATAAGTTAACCTTCATATTATAGAAAATGCTCAAAGTTATCGTGTGATTGTGATTGATCACCTGTGTGAAAAAGACTGATAAAGACTGCCCCTCTGTCTGCCTCCACTGAGCGAAGGAAACGCCCCATGTTGGGCGCCAAATATGTCGTAGCGAGAGACGCAGAAATGAGAGCCTCACTGGGTCTAGATGGTTTATTTAGAATCAAGACAGTGAACAGATGACAACATGAGGCTTTTGTACAGCCTGGTGACGTGGGACACAAGCAAATACAGATTGCCTTTCGGGGACACGCACTTCTTGGCGTCAAGTTTGGCCTTGGACAAAAAACACAGTGTACGGTCATGACATCTGATATGAATTCAGCTCCCACAAGGGCTACGAATATGTAGACCTGGGTTCCTTGGACAAGACACTTCATCTGCATTGACAGTTGCATGAGAGTTGTAGACTCTCATCCGCTTCACACTACAGAATTCAGGGATAAGCCCCAGCACCAATGGGCCTCAGGGTCTATATAGGACTTACTTCCAGAGAGCAGCCCGGCCAACCACAATGCAGAAGTGAGATGGTTTTGTATGCTGGGACTAATTTGACACTAAAATTAAAAGTCCTTGTGAGGCAGCCAGTTGTGCACCATCGGAAAAATTTGTCAATATCTACAGCATGTCGTAATACAGAAATTGAAGGTATTGATGTTTTTGTGAGAAGCACGCAAGTTATTTCACCTCGCAGCTGTATAAACATATGAGAAATAAACTGATATCTCTTACGAACAGCTGTGTGAATATCACTGTACAGAAATGAACAGTGTGAGACACACTGTAAAGAAAATAATGACGGGTTTATCGTTTACAACGAATTAGTCATTAGGATTAGTCATGATGAAGCTCCGTGCAGCCTGAAGCCAACCATTAACTCCATGTCATCCCATCTGCTTCATTTCACTGATGCGATAGAAAAGATTTATGACAGTCACACAGCGCTCCTCCTTTGTGTTTAGGAATTTTATTTATTTATATTTTTTTAAAAAACAGTTTTTATCTGAGTACATTAAAATTCTTGTGTTTGGCTGTCAGATGATGCAGCTCTTTTATATCAAGAGCTTGATAATAAAATTCCTTACAAATGCAAACAAATCAAACCATCATGCATGTAGTCACGCCGGTGCTCAGTTAGCACACAGGATAACAGACGCATTAAGCCTAGGCTCTTCCTGAATGAACAGATGGGTCAATTCATATGAAATCAACCTATTTCACAAAAAATCTCCCCAGTTCATGGTCTCAGATTTGCTTTATTTTCACATATTTTGTAGATTGTGGGCCCAACATGAAAAATCCAAAATGTTAGGTTCATACTCCAAATATTTTTCCTACCAGAAGGGTCCAAAAAAGGGGGCGTGACACTTTTATTGCTTTGAAGGGCCATATCTCTAAAGATATAACAGATAGTGCCTTCATTTTTTTCAGGGGTTTTTCACCTGTACCTATTGTCCATTTTAAAGCTAATAAAACCTTCCTTGGTTATATAGTTTTCAATTTGTGCATGTTCAAATAACAGTTTTTTTTAAATAAAAAAATCTATTTAACGAGTCCCCTGCCTGTTGAAATAAAATGAATCTGGCTTTGAAAGTGTCCTGTGACGACATCATTTTAATGCAGAAACAGGTATCCTGAATGATTTTTAATATGGAGAAAATTTAGCTCAAAGTGGCGTCAAAGTGGTGACTTTTGGTTAAAAAACAAACAAACAAAAAAACTGTTCTTTGAACATCCGTAAATTGAAAACTATATATCCAAGGAAACTTTATTAGGTTTAAAATGGACAATAGGTAGAGGTGAAACACCCCTGAAAAAGCAAGGCATTATCTGTTATATGTTTAGAGATATGGCCCTTTAAATTTAGCAAGAAAATAGGCATCCAAGCCAAAAAAAGTGCCACACCCCCTTTTTTCGGACCCTTCTGGAAAGAATCCTACTTGAAGTATGAACCTAATATTTTGGATTTTTCATATTTGGACCCATAATTTACAAAATATGTGAAAATAAAGTAAATCTGAGACCATGAACTGGGAGCCACTTGTTGATTTCATATGGAACATCATATAACTGTAATAACGTGCACACAAATCATTAATTCAAATGCACAAACTAGATCAAAGAGGCTCAGGGAGCACAGCGAGGCCACACCCACATTTCAAAGTGTCAGGTCAGGGAACGTGCACTGGTGCCGCATATCGCTGCATCCACCACACTATGGAGCGGCCTAACGCCCTGGATGGCAACCACCCAGGCAGCCAACCGGTCCATCCCCATCTCTCAAAAGTAACCATCCATCTACCGCAGCCAGGTGAAATGTGGGTGTGGCCTTGGCCTTCCCCAGCCACTGACATCCTAGCATCAGTGTTTTTTATTAATTTACTTGCTATTGCAATTTTTCACATATTACTTCATTTTGTATCATAAAATATTGTGTCACACAGCAATCTCAAAGCAGCTCAGCGTACCGATTTAAGCGCCACGCTCTCTGACATTGAAGCTCCAGTTTTGTTTTTGTTTTTTTTACTGGCTGCTTTTAGACTTTAACACATTTGCATTAACCGGCGAGCCGTGCAAAGTCTACTCCAGCCTTTTCAAGAGAATCAAAAGAACAGCGTTGATCTATAATGTAACAGCGTACACACACACACGCGCACGCACGCTACCAACGTCAAATGTCATGTGGATGTGGACCTATTGATCTGGCAGCAAAGCATCGTGGGAAAGAACTGTGAACCCGCCCACACAGGTTAATGTACATGTTTTCACCCGTCTTCACTGACCGAGTCCTTCCGCAGGTCTAATAATTATTTTGCTTCCACACCGATGTCGGTGTCATCCGCTGCGAACAGGTACAGAAAACTGCTTTAACCTTCCAAAGGAACGACGCGGAGCAGCAGCCAGGCAATTCACACACTGTCATGGTGTTGACCACAAACACACAAAATGTCATTTTGTAAAATACCTGCCGCCGTCTCGGTCACCGACCTGAAACGAGCTGCTGTGTGAGTGACAGCGGAGCTGCTAAGTGGTCGACATCCCAGACAAATGTGCAGTTTTGGCTTTCAGATGTTTCCCGGTGATTAAACTCTGTGGCGTGCTGTCGCTCTGAAAAGGTCAGTGGAGCTCCTGCGTTAGACGGCGGCGTTTTGAGTGGCGAGAAACGGTGAAAGGCTTTGTGTCGACAAACTGAAAACTTATACTCAAGGAACTGAAGGACGTTAAAAGGATTCCTCAAACTAATACAAAAAAATATATGTTTTTATACCAATTAGTCGCCATTGCAGGAGGAAGTTTTTGGTGATTATCTAGGCACACATTAAAGCACAATAAAGAAAATAAAAGAACCTACTATCTCCAAATCCTGCTCAGATTTTCCTGATGTCAAACAGTCTTAAATATTTTCTGCAAACATTTTTCATTAAAAACTCGTGTTTCTCACCTCATAGCAGCGAACGCAAACACGTTAAGAGCTTCTTAAGTTGAGCTGACCGTGGTGCTGATCGGACACTGGATACATGTTAACCTCCTCGGCTTTGATTTTTCAAATGTAACGTCATCATGGGTGGACGCAGTAAGGTAGCACTTTTAACTGATTCAGGCAGCATAATTTGACAGTATCATCATCACACTATAATTTGAGCAGCGTTTGTGTGTTTCCCGACTCCTCCCAGGGCCGATTTCAACAAAACTCGGTATGTGGATGTAGGTTGACCCCCCCGAATTGCCCTTGAGGGGTTTGTTTCGGCAAAGGTCAATGTCACTGGGGTCAAAGGTCAAACTTCCATATGTCCAAGGTCCTCGGGATGATTTCAACTAAACTTGGTATGAAAGAAAAACATTTGAATTTTAACTTTAAATGGAAAATTCCCAGCAAAGGATGGCGCCTACGCTGACAATGTCGTTTACCCAGAAATCCTCTCCTAAAGATTTCAGGTATCTTTCATCCTTGATGCACTTCTATAACCCCATAAAGTGAATTACAGACACTACCACTGTAAACACTGTTACAACCTTTGATATTTCCATCGTGATTTGATTTAACAACTGATTTCTCCAATGTGAATCTATCTCATACCTCACACATATTGATGATATTTATGAGACCACACTCCTTCAGTTCACCTTGGATCACTGGAGCGGTCCTTAAAGTAAACATGCAAAAAAATTAAAATTAAAAAAAGTTTTCCACCCCCTCCCTATATGTATGCAAAGATGGCAAAAATCCACAGGCACACATTTCCCCACAACTTACGGACCCCCCAACCTCCACCCATGCGCACGTACTTTTTGGATGGTCTCTCTGCCCCAATCAGCAACATTTCCATTAGTCAAGGTCCACGCTTTCAAAATCCACACTTTTCCCAATGCTCCGCCCTTAAAACTTACCGCTCATGGGTACTATTTGCCTAGTAACTATAATTTGAGCAACGTTTGCTTGTTTGTTTGTTCCCCTCCTTCTCCCAGGTCCTTTGGCCAATTTCCACCACACTTGGTATGTGGCTGAAGGTCAACCCTGGAATTGCCCTGGAAGGATTCATTTTGATAGGCACTTGTCATTGGGGTCAAAGGTCAAGATTTAGAATTGTCACACTGATTTCCACCAAACTTGGCACACATGTAAGCGGATGACTGAATTGCACAGACAAGGTCAAATTTGCCAAAAGGTCAATTATGTGGTCAAGGTTGGTGTTTAATGTGACACAAAGGTCAAAATTTTGATTTTTTTTTTTCACACCGACTTTCACCAAATGTGGCACGCATATGTTCCACATAGGTTCCATAATTACATAAGCAAGGTCAAATTTGCCAAAAGGCCGATTATTGGGGTCAAGGTCAAGGAATTTGATTTTCAACCTGATTTGGACCAAACTTGTCACACACAGAGATGGTTTCTGTGATTGCTCTGGCAAGGTCAATGACTTCCTGGACTTGGCTATCAGCAATGTGTCTGTACGTCGTGAGTGTTGAACTTGTAGAGAGATTCGCTTATCCCGGCTGTGACATTCACGTCTCTGGGTCCTCGGCCTTTGAGACTCAGGGACGCCTGGGAAGACCTCATAGAGTCTTGGGCCCGCTTATACACCCGACAAAAAGCAGTGCAAAACCCACGGTAATTGTCATTGCTATCTAGTTGTTATTTTTAGCCCCTGCATCAGCTAAAGAACAATACCACTTGCGCTCATGTGGGCGTTGGTCTAAAAACGAGGTCCGTTTGGGTGCAGAGCTGGCATGTTGATAACGCACATTACCAGAAAGCGTTTGTGCCTTAGAAGAAGTAAGTCCTATACAGGCCTGGAGGCCCATTGGTGCAAGTGCTTATCCCCGGATTCCATAATGTGAAGGAGACTCTCCCTGGATGGAATACGGGTCCAACTCAGGTTACTTCACCAGCCAAGGCCGGTACCTATTTACAGCTGGGTGGACTGGGACAATGCAGATGAAGTGCCTTGTCCAAGGAGTCAGACAGGTAGCATGATTGGGAATTGACCCCAGGTCTACATATTGTCAGACCAACCCTACCTTTGACCAGCAAAATCCTGGTCTAAAGTCCAGCACTGTACAAAGAGTGCAACAGTCCTGCTTCACATAGGATTCTTATCGGAAAAAGTCATTCCAATTTCTGATAGAAATCTTATAGGAATTCCTGTAGGACATTTTGAGTAAAGAAATGGCAAATTTTGATACCTAGAATGCTACTCAGTTTGCCCCAAGATTAGACCATGCTTTTTTTTTTAATGAAGATTTGTTAAAATTTTGTTCTTTAGTGTGCTGCACCGTGCACAGTGTTGAAATGACTGTTGATTTGCACAGCTCTGGCCCATCTTCCGACATTTCTGCCCGAGTATGTGACCACCCTGCTTTGGAGACGCTCCACATAACCAAATGCGCCGTTCACCACTTGTTTATCGTCTACACGCCTCCATTGGTGCTCCCTCACTGGTCAAACTTGGCTCAGGAAGCAGCTCGGCTTTCCCTAATCGAGGAAGTTCAGGGGGGTGACTGTCGTCACTTGGCTCATGTTTTGGCTCTCTGCGCTGCCATATGGAATCCAACAAGTTAAGTCAGAGTTTTGTGCTGGGAGGTAAGAGAATGAAGCAAACAGCTTGTCTTTCTGAGTCAGCGTTGCTCTTCGCCGCTGGGTTGAGGCAACTTTTCACTAAACAATAGAAAAGCTTGTTTACAGAAGCAGAGGAGGTCTCGCTCCGGTTCCATGTGTTCCGTCACAATCCAGCAGCACGGCAGAGGAATGAAACGCTGAGCAGCTGCAAATGTTTTTGATGATAAAAAAAAAAAAAACCAAACAGGAGCAAAACATTACAACAGGAGGACTGAGATCCTCTGTTCCAAACATTTTCCCCTCCTGCACAAACACTTGTTGCTTAAAATGCACGTGCACGCTCACTTTGATTTGGAGATGCTGCATTGATCAGATACAGTCTCTCTGGTGTTTAAATGAGGCATCTGTCTGCTTTATCTCCCGTGCCGTTTCCGTCTTATATGCTAATGCATGAACACCGCGCTCACCAGGCACAACAAAAGCCCGGCACGCTTGTCCTAGATGAGACAGTTTGATGATATCGGCCACGTGCGAGCGCACGCGTGCACACGCGTGCAGGAGGATAACTGTATCAAACAAGTACATGCACGAGCCTGTGTTCTATTTAAGATGGTCTCGCTTCATCTGTCTGGTGTAATAAAAAAAAAAACAAAGTACCTGGCAAAACCCAGTCGTGTGTTAAGCTGATCAAGAAGCTGCCTGTTTCAGACCAGGTTGTGGAATTCAACGCTGCTCCACTCTGGCACTCGTCCTCTCCACCGCTGAGTGTTCAGCCCGCATCTGGTGTCAGAGCCAAGCACACTGAGAAGCTGGATATAGTCGTCATTGTTACTCGACACACACAATCTCTGAAGCCATGAAACCTTCCCGCGTGCTCCCTGTTCTGGCTGGTGTCTGCCTGCCTGACATGAGACAACCAAGTCTATTTACAATACAATTCAATTTCTTTATACAAGTCACAACAAAGCGTTATACTATAATTTGTTGGATCCCCAACAATTTGCTGAACATCATAACCAGCCTATACGCAGGTACTGTGAGCGCTGTGCGGAGTGAGGTCAGAGTCTCCGACTTCTTCCCAGGGAATTCTGGCATTCCTCAGGGATGTGTTCTGGCTCCTCTTCTGTTTAATGCTTGCATGGACTGGGTGTTGAGTAGGATTGTAGAAACCAGTGGTTTAGGTGTCTGTCAGCGACGAAAGGTTTACTGACCTTGACTTTGCGGACAATGCTGTGATCGTTGCTGAATCCATGGATACCCTGATTACAGCACTTGAGAAGTTGAGTGAGGAATCGGCGTGTCTGGGTTTGAGATTGTCCTGGATCAAGACCAAGTTCCAGGCTTTCGACAAACAACTCATTAGGGGGATTCACATGAGGCATACCACTCACATTGTGATGTAACAGTTTTGTCATTTTGGCCATGTGGTGTGCTTCTCCAGGATGGTCCAGCATGCAGGTGCCTCAGTGTTGAGGACCCCATTGGCTGGTGAAGGTCAAGGGGACGCCCACGTTTCACCTGGCTGCGGCAGATAGATGGTTATTTTCGATAAGTGGGGATGGACCAGTTGTCTGCCTGGGTGGTTGCCATCCAGGACCAAAGGCAGTTCCGTACTGTGGTGGATACAATGGATTCTGTTGCCACCTATCAACCATAGACTGAAATTCAAATATATTGACATAATATGTTTGAGCTGTACATCAAACTGATTGCTTTTTTATGCCCATTTCTGAATACTTTTTTTTTAAACACACTTTTACAAAAATATGTGAAAGGACCAGTAAAGTTAAAGTCCATTGAGCATGTCAGCTCAAGTCCCAGTTGGCACTGGCCATCGAAGCCCCGTCCCGCTCACACAGCAGTAAAAGGGGTACGTGACTGATTCCAGTTGGAGACAGGATAAGGGAAGGAATTGGCTTCCGTACCTAAAGACAAGCTCCAGAAGGATTATGGAATTAATCTTACCTTTTTTAAGTCCTATACAGGCCCTGAGGCTCATTGTTGGCAATGCTTATCCCTGGATTCCGTCGCGTGAAGTAGATGAGAGTCTACGACTCCACCTGGACGGGATGCCAGTTTAATTCCCCAGTCAAGACCAATACCCATTTACAGCTGGGTGGACTGGGATAATGCAGATAAAGTGTGTTGTCCAAGGACACATTGATGGAGCAATTCTTCTCGCACTGAGCTACTCGTCCCAAAAAATAAAGAAATCCTCTGATTTACTTGTATGGACTAAATAATATTTTAAAAATTCTTACATGAGCCCAGAATACTGGAGATAATATGTCTTTAACACATGGCATGTGAATAACAGAGACTGAAGTGTGATCAACAGTTGCCAAGGTAACACACGTTCACTCGCATATGTGATCGGCAACTAAATTTAATCAAGGTGGATGAAAGCAGCAGGCTTTTATATTATAGAGCTCGGTCTGCCACGTCGGTGATGGAGCTACTGAGGGCTGTTTCAGCGCCGTCCTCTTTTATTAGTCGTTTTAGCGAGCGTGCACACGCGCCGCCATAGTTGCATGTTTGTGGAAATATACGCATCAATATGTTCCACATAAACTTAAATGCACACAGTGAATGCATCAGACGACACACGGCGTTCTGCAGTACGGAGGCACACAAACGAGAGACACAACATAAAACGACGCTCTGGTGCCGCTGTGGGGGGTCGTGTCTCATCAAATACTCAGGGCCCGAATCAAAATGAGTTTTTCTAAGTGGTTATTTTCAGCCTTCGTCATGTTCCGTACCACATGTGGCGAAAATGTCTGTCTGGCTCACGCAGTTGTTGCTCCAGCTTGGTGTAATAAAAATACGTCACAATGCGCTGTGCTTTGTCCACACATCCACAACGGCTCTTTAGTTATTCTACATGTTTGTGTTAGCGAGATGACAGGTGACACGGCCCTCAGAAACCACAGACTGCTCCATCTGGACTTACTGTAGGTGAAAAGATGATTTTCTACAGAGGAGACAGCCTGGACGGGCTTTCACAGAGGTATCTTGGCTGTAATATCACCAGACGAATCTTAGCGGCACGCCTTCCAAAAATCCTTCCTGCCAAATGAGATTCGGCACTCCGAGCAGAGGAACCGGAGCCAGAACGCCATCACATAAATCTTGGTAGCGAGGAGAAGGCCGCCGTGGTGCACGCCGCATGCAAGGACGGGATGAAGAGCAAACAGGAGAATTAATGGAATAAAAACAGCACAGAACGAGAGCGTGACAAAAGAAGCGATCGGAGCTACAAATGCAACACGATGCCAGTGAAGTCGACCTGAAAAAGAGGTAAACATGCTGCGTTCACCGTGTGTGTGTTCACCGTGTGGTCCGAGTTAGAGAAATTAACCAGAACCTTCACTCTGACTTTTAAGGAATAACGATGATGTAGAGCTGAAACAATGACAACTGGCAGCGGGGAAAACGGAGGCGATAATGTGCAAAACTGCCTTTTCTGATTCTTTCTTATCCAACAGAAATAATCGTGGTGATGAACAAACAACCTTCTTGGCAGAGAGAAAACTCCTTTGTTGCAGCATTAATATAACATATGATCAAGTTTAAAATAAAAGAAAATTAGTTTCTGTGAAAACAAAGGCATATTTGGTAAAAGCAACAAGAAAATGAGGTCATGAAGCAGGTTTTTTTTTTTTTTTTTAAACACTGCCAAATAGACGTCAGAACTCAGAAATGTTTTTAGTCCACTTGGGGATTCAATCTGATAAGATTATTTTATTAAGAAAAAAAAAAAATGCCGCAGACCCTTCACGTCCCTAACAGGTTTGACACGGACACAAAGGCGTCTTTGGACTCACAGGATCTAGATCTGCATGAAATTTCACAAATAGTAAAGAATGTTTTAATAAAATTCTCTAAACTAGTTTCATTTCTGGTTGATCCAGGTGGAGGACTGAGCCAGAGTGACTTGTGCTTGATTTATATCCCTGGTTCCCAAAGTGTGGGCCACAGTCCGCTGGAGGACCGTGAATGTACTGCAGGTGGCGCCATGAGAGGTCCTCAAAAATAAGTTTTGCAAAAACCTCTGTTTTTCAATTTTGTAATAAAGTAAAAATTACCTTAAATGGATTTAAATGATGAATTCTTCATTTATCTGACTAGATAGATAGATGTACACACATGCATATACACACACACTGTAGGAATAAGATCCGAGCCATCAATAGATATGGCCTACCGGTCATCAGATACCCAGCTAGAATAATAAGTTGGCCACACGAGGAGATAGATGCCACTGATGTCATGACATGAAAACTCTTCACACCCAGACTTTCCACCCAAAGTCCAGCATCCTGAGGCTCTACAAGCAACAGAAAGAGGTAGGGTGAGGATTAGTGAGTGCCAGAGCCAGAATCCAGGATGAAACGAAAAGCATCCATGAATACATCAGGAAGATGCCCCCCCCCCAAGATGAGCTGCTACAAGAGTGCCTCAGGCAGCTGAAGACTGATGGTGAAAAGGATCAGGAGGAGGAAGTATCATGGAAGACCAAGCCCCTCCATGGGATGTACCATCAACAGAGGAAGTGGCTGACATCAAGGAATTCTACCAGTGGCTATAAAAGGCCGGCCTAAAGGACAGCACAGAGGCTCTGATCATGGCAGCACAAGAACAGGCACAAAGCACTAGATCCATAGAGGCAGGAGTCTACCACAGCCACCAGGACCCAAGGTGAAGGCTGTGCAAAAGTGCCCTGGAGACAGTCCAGCACATAGAAGCAGGATGTAAGATGCAAGCTCGGACAGCGTACACTGAGAGGCGCAACCAAGTGGTGGGGATAGTGTACAGGAACATCTGTGCCGCATATGGATTAGAAGTCCCCATGGGAGACACCACCGAAGGGCTAAGGTCCTGTGGGACTTCAACTTCCAGACAGACAAGCAGCTGCTGGCCAACAAACCAGACATAGTGGTGGTTGACAAGGAACAGAAGACTGCAGTTGTGATAGATGTGGCAATCCCAGCTGACAGCAACATCAGAAAGAAGGAGCACGAGAAAATTGAGAAGTACCAGGGGCTGAAGGAACAACTGGAGCAGATGTGGAAGGTAAAGTCCAAAGTGGTCCCAGTGGTAATAGGAGCGTTAGGAGCCGGCAGATTCCAGGCACAACATCAGAGGTCTCTGTCCAGAAGAGCGCAGTCCTCGGAACAGCTAAGGTACTGCACAGGTCTTGGGGGGGAGGGGGGTCATGTGTCCATCAATCAAAATAGTTTTTAAAAGTTTGGGTGGGCCCCAGATGGTTTTCAGATTTCAAAGTGGGCCCCAGCATTCTTAAGTTTGAAATGAATGAAAGAATAAATAAACTGTGATGTTCCTGACTAAGAATCTGACTGCATATGAAGTTAAAGTTGTTTTATTAATGTCTCCTTCAAACGCCGGCGGTCTTAACAGGGACATTCTTGTCATTGTTCCTGTAATTAAACATGGCCTCAATTTAGATATTTGTCCCTTTCTGTGGCCACTCTGGGGCTCCGTAGACACGCGACCTTTTGAGTTATACAAACTCTTTTCCTGACTTCAGGGTGAAGGTGATACAGTCTGTGGGGGGGGAAAAAAATCCAAACACTGTCGATGCTCATATAGCAAAATTAAACCTCATGTTAAATGCATTTGGTATAAGTCATGGAACAAAAACTCCAGGACTTGAGGAATAAAAATTGGCTCAGTGCTGACAGAGGAAACATTAACTTTCTGCCACTTCAGAGATCAAATGTATGAGTTCATTCTGTCTCTTCAGTGATTAATGCAATGATATGAAGATATGTTTCGCTTCACTCGCTCTGCAGCATCTTCCTCCTCATTTCCAGCCTCACTTGGTGCATTTCCTGCAGTGCAGTCGTTTTTGTTTTCGTGGTCGTTTGCTCCACGGAGCGCCTGACAAAGTGGTGCCATTAATCCTGAAAGTACAACTCGGCCTGATGCTGAACTTCTACAACTTACTGTTGGGAGAAAAAAGTTTGCTGCAAAGTATTCGCGTGGTGCAGTCACCGTGGAGAAGGGGTGAACGTGTGAATGTGCACTTTGAAGAAACAGTGCATATGTGCTGCAAATTAAACCAACAGCTGCATGCAGACAATCTGTCCGAGTCAAAGGCGCTGCATCGTTTTACATCTTTGCTCCATTATTGGAGTGGAGGATTCCAAGGTGCCGCTGTTCACGCCCATGTGTTTGCAACTTTAGCTCCTTAACTGCAAATTATCTACATTGTTTTCAATGGATCCTGTACAACATTTAGGTACATGCAATGTACTGTGCTCTATGCTGACTGTAGCCCTTAAATATGAAAGTCATAATTGAATATAGATGCACATTCCTGTACCGTCCAATGTGGGGCAGTGTTCAGCACGTCTTCCTTTTAATACGGACTCTGGAACAATGTTCCAAAGAAGGTTTTGAAACATTCCTGAACAGTGCTTTGTTTTCTTCTTTAAATTGAAGTCGAGATGAAACGTTTTGTTGTCATCCCCAGCCACACGTTCTATCCATTTGTTTAATTCTGCATTTACTTCCCCGTGCTGCTGTACATTTCATCCCGTATTTGCCCCAAGTAATAGGAAATGTTTCACCTCACACTATAGCTTAAATTGTTAGCTGTTGCTGATGTGTTAATAAGCGGAGCGCACCAACAAGCGCACAACGTGTCAAGTGTCTCAGCAGGTGGCCAACAAACTACATGTAAGTTGAACCACAGCTGTTCATAATTTCCATAATCCATCCAGCATCCACTAACCATCCAGCAGGTGGCAGACACGTCTATGGGGCATTACATGTTTTGCATTGAGGATACCAAGCAATGAAGCATTTCAGGTGTTATTTTGTTCCATTCTTCCTGCAAACATGTCTTAAGGTGTGCAACAGTTCGGGGTCATCATTGTTGCATTTCTCGTTTAAAAATTCCCCACACATTCTCTACTGGGGACAGGTCAGGACTGCAGACAGTCCAGTCCAGTACCTGTATCCTCTTCTTCCCCAGCCATGCCTTTGTAATGTGTGCAGAATGTGGTTTTGCATGGTCTTGTTGAAAAATGCATGGACGTCCCTGGAATATGTCTTGATATGCATTACAGGTAAAACAAAGTTGCCTTTTCGATTGATCTGGTACATCAAAATCCAAGACTGTTTCCAGACAAAGCCAGTTTTGATCATATTGGTGATATAAGATTGTGAATCCTTTATTTGAAAACATAAATAAAATTAAAGTGGTGTTGAAGAAATTTTTTTCATGAATTAAATTGAAAGGGGCTTCACCTTTAAACGAGGTAACACCCCGCCTGACAATGAATGAAGATCCCATTACTTTGGTCCCTTGGAAATAGTTGCTGTGACTCATACAAACAATTCGGGTGTAAACACTCTTAAAGATAAAGTTGAAATATTCATTATGTGCTTGCAACTCTGGCATGCTGTGGTTAATATGCAAAATAATTATATCAATGCCACGATATTTATAAATTAGTAGAGATCCAGTTTAATATTTGGTAACTAATTCTGGCAGTCGGTGTGTAATTTTAGTCCACCTGGTGGTGCTGTGCCAGGCCTGTCCTGCAGGAATCACCTCATTGCGCTCGATTTAGTGTCTGTCTGCTCTTCAGGTGTGACACATGAAGAGAGACCAGTTTGACCCATGAAGACCCCTGCAGTGTCCGATGTATCTAGTGAGGGATTTAGCTACAGAAACAGAGATATGTGCTTCGTACAGTCAGAGTTTACTTCTCAGAAATGCCCAAAGTTCAAGTCACTGGATATATTTTGGCACGGGATGAGTCAGAGAAAAATCAGGATTATAGTCCCTCTGCGATGCCGTGTGCTGGAGAACAGTCAGCGTTTGCCAGGAATGACATTAAATCCCAGAGCAGTGATGTCACAGGGG
>OMMV01226014.1:0-10846 GCA_900302635.1 Chatrabus melanurus | reverse complement strand
CAGGTAATAACTGATGAATAACCGTAATTTAAACGCATAAAGCAACCAAACTCGCTAAGAACCACACATAGTACTCAGTCAGCTGTGTTTGTATTAACTTAGACAGCGGGTTATTAATGTATATAATTAAAAGGCACAGTTAGGATTGATTTCTCCCGTGCAGAAGTGGAATTCTCTCGTCGCGATGTCTCAATTGTCACGTATGAATAATGTCCGCGTGTTGCATGACACTCATGCAAATGTCTGGCAACGTTCCCAGTGTCATTCATCCGTTCATTTAGTCGTCCATGTGTTCATTCGTGGCACACGAATGTTGCTCCACACTCCCACAAATGACGGCCGGCATCCAGTGAATCCCGCCTGGCACTCGCTCAACATTCAGGTGCATTTTTGGGAGGAATATCGCTGCGTGCTCCCACACATGACGAGCGAATGCCGCGTGTGTGTCGAGCGTCATGCACGGGCCATCCGCGATCGTTTTTCTCTTCCACGTCAGTGTGAGTGCAAGGTGCGACTCGGCCAAAATCCGCATTTTTCGCCGCAATGTCGCGGCTCCATCAGGTCGCGACCATGCCACAACAGTCGCAGCTCAGTGTGATAGGCCCTTTATGCTCACCAGATGATAAGCATTACGCAAGTCTAGTACAGTGAAGATGTTGGCATTCTGTAGTAGCTCAAAGGCCAACAAAAGGTGGAGTGGGGGCGGGGGAATACCTATTCTTCACTGAGACCACGGTAGTCAATGCATGGGCGAAGAGATTTTTCCCTCTCAACAAAAAAGAAACCTGCACCCACAGGTGATGATGAGGGCCTGATGATACTCACTGCCAGCCCCTCCTGGATGTAAGTGGTCATAGCACAATCGTACTCATGGTGAGGTGGTAATGAAGTGGCATGGCTTTTGCTGAACACTTCACTCAGGTTGTGGTATTCCATGGGAACCCCTGAGATGTCCAGGTGAGTAGATGCAGACTGCTGGCAGACTTGGAGGATAAATTATTAGAACAAGCAGGTGTGCACTGGGGCCCTCATTCCATGACTTGTCCTGATGCCCAAGTGATCTGTCGGTTATGTTTTCTCAATCAAGGGAACTTCAGGATATCAGGATTCTGTGGAGAGTCAATGACAAGAAGTTGTAGATGTTTGGTGTGATTACCTGGGATGGTGAGTTGCAGGGGTGCAGTCTTATGAGTCACCAGTGCCAGCAGCTGACCATCCAGAGCATTGGTGCACAGGGTTTCCTGGAGGCTCTTTAGTGGGACGGCAAGATGGAGGAAAAGGGCTCAGTCGAGAAAACTTTCGTCAGCTCCAGTATCTTTGCGCACGCCCACCTCTCATGGCCCGGAGGATGACTGCAGCAGAAACAAGAGGTCGATGAATGGAAGGCAACGCAGTGGAACAACTGACCGGGCGATTGTCCTTGGCTGCAGATATGGACCTTATGGGAGAGTTGATGATAAAATGTCCTGCCGACCCACAATGGATACAGAGTCATCCCGGACACACCATTGACACAAGCTGTAAGTGGCCAATCTGCATGAGCTCCTCCCGTGAGGCAGGGGGCCCTGTGGGCGGCTTGCTGAGAGGTACTGGCGGTGCGGAAGTCTCTTGCTGTGGTAACATAATGCATCTCCAATGACGAATTGTCCACTCTCTCTCAGCTAGCTGTTCATGGAGACACTGATCAATCTTCGTGGCTAACGCCACAACATCATCAAAGTCTTCTGGACAGTCCAGCGCAGCGACGTGATCATTGAGAAGATCGGAGAGTCCATTTGAAAATGTGTCCCTGAGAAATGCCACGTTCCGTCCGCTGTCAGCAGCTAGTGTCTTGAACTGGATGGCATAGTCCAGTACACGGTCCTTGTTGAGGGCCAGGATCCCTTGCACTGCCTCTTGACCAGGAGCGCCATGGCCATAAAGAATCCCTCTGCGGTCTAGCATATGGAAGCATGCCTGTTCCATTCCACCATGGCCTACTCCCGGGCCCTTCTGGTGAGGTGTATGATGAAAAAAGCAACCCGGGAGGCTACAGAGGGACATGAGCTTGGCTGCAGAGTGAACATCACCAAACACAAAAAGAACTTGCAAGTTGCCAGATCACTGTCATACCACTTGATGGGAGGAAGGCGTATGGTTGTGGCTGGGACACTCGGTGCTGGGACGTGTGAACCTGCCGACACAGAGAGGCTTCGCTTTCACCTGCAGTATTGACTGCTGGCCAATCAGCAGTCTGAATGGAGCTATTAATGCACCCTGTTGTGCACAGAGCTCCTGGAGACATTGGAACACGCCGCCCATGTGCTGTTCCTGGTCATGCAGACGACAGGCTTGGTTCTGTATAGCAGCGCAG
The DNA here is from genome assembly GCA_900302635.1 of Chatrabus melanurus. Classification (NCBI taxonomy): domain Eukaryota; kingdom Metazoa; phylum Chordata; class Actinopteri; order Batrachoidiformes; family Batrachoididae; genus Chatrabus; species Chatrabus melanurus. The sequence continues at coordinate 8,493 of OMMV01226014.1, read as the reverse complement.
ATTGGATTTGTCTCTGCGGGATACGACATGGCCAGATTGTACTGTAACAATGTGAGTACACCTGGGGAAGGTGTAGGAAGTTGTTTATTTGATGTCCATGGACAGGCAAAGGTAAAAAAAACCCACAGGTATATCTGTCCACATAGCAGCCAAATCCATGAGGGACAAAACACTGTACCAAGTCTGTAAAACAGGCAGGAGGTCTATTTCAAATTCACCAAAAGGCACCTGCAGCAGGACATTTGATTGTTTAACATCAAGAATAAAACTGCATTTAAGACAGCAAACTATTGCAAAAATGTAAATCAGCACTTAAAAAGGGTTTGCATTCGGCTATTTGCTTTAGAGATTAAGCATAAGTCACTGTTCCTTCAGCCTTCTTGTGCAGCACTAATGGAGCTGTGCACGACTGCTGCTCTACGTCTAGTCTGTCTTCAGTCCACCTGAAAGGAAAGTGTGCCTCCTTTCATATCACAAAGCTTCTAAATTTGAAATTGAGACATCAGTGTGCAGTTCGAACATCATCCGTTGTGTGCGGTCAGTCAAAGCTGAGTTAAGGAGTGGCAGATTGTTGCGAGAGTCGATCCACTTTCTGAGCTGTTATACATTTTTGCAAATTGTCCCACGTGTACAAATTCTTGGGTGCCTTAAATACGATTAGCTGTGATTTGAGAAACCTGTCAGTGGTGAGTGCAGTAAGCTGTTCTGCTGCCTAGTATTATGCAGTCAGCGTTTCTCTCCATGCTGTCACAAATGCTGCCGCGCCTTATTTCTCTGTGGATTATCATTTTTGTCTCCGTGTTTTTAAACGATCCAGATTTAGTGCATCATCTCTGGACTCATCTTCAGGCCTTTCAGAGATACGTGTGCTCTTCCATGTGAAAGTGTCTCCTCCCTTCGCCCCCTCGTCAGAGCTGTACATTATATATCGTTTATTTGTGGGGAGGATTACGGCGTTCTGGAGGCTTTAATCCATTCTCAGGTTTAAACACGGCCTCCCTCCTACTCAGATCTGCGGTCTGTCGCAAAGACCCGAACTCTGAACCTGTGGCCTTCCTTCTGCTTGTGAGAACCAACAACCTAAACCCCCCCCCTTAACTGCTCCAGAGGCCGCGGTGGAGATGGGGTGCGTTGTTTTACAGCGTGATCTGTCTTGTATGTCTCAGGCCAAATCCTATTTTTACGGCTTGCTTATACATTCCTGCTGCAAATGGTTTACATACCACGGCAGGGAGCCGTCCTAAATCAGCTGGCAGCTCCGTGCAGCTGGGACAAGGTGGAAACCTTGTCATCAGCCCGCTGCACCGGCGATTAATGAAGCTCAAATTAAGATAACAACATCACGGTCTGACCCGGGCCCACGGATTACATCACTTCCACGGAAATTCAATTTCAACTCTTGTCGCTTTCGGTCACTGCTGCGTGAGTGTTTGCCAACTTTGTTTTTTTCTTTCAGATTTATTTTTCTTTCTGTGTGAGAGGGGACCGGTGCCCATTCATGAAAGCAGCAGCGTGTTTTCCTCATTCTTGTACGCCGCTCACACACGACTGAGCGAAGGCGGAGAGGCTCTATAATGAGCAGAGGAGTTAGAGGGTGATGACTCTGCCATTCAGAGCCCGAGCACAATCTGCACTTGTGTTTCAGGCGACGAGCCTCCAATGCAACCACACAAATCCTCTGTTACCTACTCTGTTTTAAAACCTTGTTTCATTCATGTTAGCAGCTCATAAATGGTCGCCCACCATCTCAGCAAAAACAAGCGGAGGCCCTTTAGCTTTATACAATCTGCTGCGTGGCCTTAATCACCACTTTGGATTTTTTTTTAATAGTGGGGGCTTTGGTTTGATAAGATGTGATGCTGAGAGTAAAGATTTACTCAAGTCAAAGTTTGAGGAAAAAACAAATGTCATAGGATGAAACTGTTTCTGACCACCTGCAACACATTTTCTGACTGATTTAATGGTTTTGTTTTCATTCTAGTGTAGTTGACAACCTTTCTTGTTTTTTAATATAATGTAAATGCACATGGAATGGCAGGAGTGGTGGCCTAGTGGTTAGTGCGACCGCTTTCAGTGCGGAAGGTTCCCGGTTCGAATCCCACCCCTCCACGTAACATTCTCCATATAATGTGGAGTTGCATCAGGAAGGGCATCCAGCGTAAAACTTGTGCCAAATCTACATGCAGATCCATGTGGGATCTGCTGTGGCGACCCCGAGTTGAAATTGGGAGAAGCCGAAAGTAGATGATGATGATGTAAATGCACATGGAATGATGGTGAGTGCCTGGATGGATGGATTACTAACAGGGGCCAACCGAACACAGGACCAGGGACCCACGAGGGTCATGGGCACCTATAACCCACAGTGTGTGTGTGTCAAGTGACTGTTATTAATGTTTCTGAAAAAAGACCTAATGTAGTGTTAAAAGTTAGTCATCATGACACCTGTTGAGGTGCAATCTCACCTTGACGTTTGGGCCAATGTAGACTAACGTATTTGCAAACGTCAGTGTCCGCTGGCCTCCGCCAGTCCACGCTGATGAATGTCCACCGCATTCAAAAATTTTCAACATTTTAAAAATTTCTCTGCATTTGCCGACGTGTCTCTGGTTACGTTGGAGACGTTAGAGAAAGTTAATCTCTGCTACAACCAAGTTCCCTATACTAGCCTCCGCTAGCCTAAGTAACTGTCGCAATTGTCTACGCTGGCTAACGTTTGGGTGCTGCTTCGCCCTGCCTGCTCAGAATCACTGGACAGTGGTGTGTCGACCGCCTCTCCACGTTGGCAAAAGTCCCGCTTGTTCTAATGGCGCGCTGGCTAACGCCCGCCTCCACTGGCCTCAGCTAGCACCATGTTGTGGAACGACAAGCTGCGTTAGAGGTTCGTTACCAGATTTTTGCTGACGTTTGGCCAATTTTCTTAACTTTGCCCTGTGTTCACCAAATGCTGGAGTAAATGTTACAATGTCAATGGGCCTTTACATAGTTTACTGGCGTTAGTGCACCGTGTCAAAGTCGTGCAATAGGCTATCACCTGAAGAGACATAATAAAAGCAAAAGATTTCCACACTTCTCTTGGACACACAGGACAGAACAATATGTGGGATGACTCTCAAGTCTGCGCAGTATTTGTACTTTAGATGATCTTCTGTACAGAGCAAATCCTGCTCAAAGAACTGTAACTGCATTCAACTGATGTAGGCAGCTCTGAAAATTGTAAAAATTTTAATCAGATTTAATGTATTTTAGGGATGCATTTTCACAAGGCTTATGGGATTAAAAGCTGAGGTGCCCATAAGGGCTGATCTCGGCCCACAGGCCCTTTCTGCAAACAAGCTGCATATTATAATAACATGCCTTTTAGGTGTACTGCTGACAATAATAGTTTCCCAAATATATTTTGGCAATACATAGAAAAATTATCTTTTTAATTGTTTCCTTAAAATTTTACTTGTCATCACAAAAGTGCCCGTGAAGAATCCAAATCGCAAAATATAGTGCATATCGCTACATATGTTATTCACAGGAACCTACTGAATAAAATGATACCACATTTGATACTATAGTGCATGCGCTGAGTCCAGCAGACAAACTTTAATTGGGAAAATTGCACCAAAAATCACCAACACTGAAATTCGTTATGATAGGAAAGGCATGTTCAATGTGATGTGTTGTATAAGACACCGCATGTTAGATAATATCCCCAGATATCTCCATTTACCTTGTCGTGGTCCTGGGACTCCTGCTGGGATGACAGGTCTTGGAAATAGAGTACAGTATTTACGACTCTGACAGATAATATATAATTTATTTAATAATTAGATTCAACATTTGGCCAGCAGTAGGAGATAATGTGATGTTATTAGGAGTTATTCACATAGTGACATTGAAGTGGCATTTTCGTGACTTCGACATGATCGCATTTCGATAATTTGAAAATGTTCCCGGTGTCGTACAAACTTATCGCTCACATATTTGATAGACAACATTACCGGCCAACTTTTCATAAAAACAAATGGTTGTTACACGACCGGTAACATGGTGAATTTTCGCATTGAATATCATAATGATTTTCAGTTTTGGTGATTTTTGGTGCAATTTTCCCAATTAAAGTTTGTCTGCTGGACTCAGCACATGCGCTATAGTATCAAGTGTGGTATCATTTTACAGTAGGTTCCTGTGAATGACATATGTAGCGATATGCACTATATTTCTCGATTTGGGTTCTTCACAGGCACTTTTGTGATGACAAGTAGAATTTTAAGGAAACAATTAAAAAAGATATTTTTTTCCTGTATTGCCAAAATATATTTGTGCAACTATTATTGTCAGCAGTACACCTAAAAGGCATGTTATTATAATATGCAGCTTGTTTGCAGAAAGGGCCTGTGGGCCGAGATCAGCCCTCAGCTTTGTATAGGATTAAAAATGCATGTTGACTACTACAACTGATGTCTTTGGTGCCAGATCTCTCAGGGGAATCCTTGTGTACTGCTGGAATGTCTTTATGCCAATTGGGCGGTTACTTAAGGAGACCAAGATGAGACTTATTAGTTGCATCATAAGTTAGCCTTGTGATCCAGCCCTCGTTGCAGACATCTCCAGTGAATGGAACCAGCCAAAGGGACACCCACATAACACCTGTCTTGGCCCACAGTTCTACCTGGCAAGTTTCCAATTGGGACCCAAAGCAGTTCAGTTATAACAACACCTGTGCTTGTTCCCAAACCTGACCTAACGATTATAAAGTCCTGTACAGTCCCAGAGGCCCATCAGGTCAGTGCTTATCCTTGCATACCTTAGCGTGAAGCAGATGAGAGTCTACGACTCCCCCTGGACATGATGCCAGGACCAGACTATACTGCAGTGGTTTGTCATTGCAATGTCATGCTGCCTTGCCCATAGAATGGTCAGTTTCACAAAGTGAGCTATAGAGAACTATACTGAACAAAACTTCTATCCCAACACTTAGATTTATTCAAAGGAATGCAATACTTCAAGAACATTTCTCACATTGATTTTCATGTGCAGGATCCCCAGAGGAGCATTCAAGTTAATGGATAACAACAAAATGAAACTTCCATAACCTTACAGTTCATTTACTCACTGCCCAATAACATTCTGGATCAATAAATCTCAGTACCATTATCATCATCATGATCAGCATCATGTACCGCTTGAATTTGGTGCAACATAGAGTCAATCAACTGTCTTCTGTGGCCTTTAGACACTAAATCCACCATGCATTACCGGGATTTTATGGGAAATATATTTAATATTTACACAGTTTGAGTGTTGTGTTGGAAGTTTTGTTCAGTGTAGATTGTTCTTTTGGGCTTACCTATGCATGCATGTCTTATCAGGACAACTCAAAAACTATTTCAGCAATTTTGTGAAACTTGATGAGTAGGTTGGACCTGGCAGATCTGAAAAAGCAATTAATCAGGAATTTCAACTGGACTACAGTGCAATACAGACAGATACAATACAATACAGTTCGATGTTTATATTCGAGATGTGGGGATGGACCGGTTGTCTGCCTGGGTGGTTGCCATCCAGGACCCAAGGCGGTTCCGTGTTGTTGTGGATGCGGCCAAGCGCGGCACCAGCTCATGGTCCCAGACTTGACTTGACTTGACAATGCATTGGCAGATGCTTGCTCCTGAATGAGGGACAGTGTATAAAAATGGGTATAATTACAAAATGTTTAATGCGATATATTTGTTAAACCTCTTGAATTAAAGCTGGAAGTCTTCACTACAAGCACATCTTGATTGTTCCATTTCAGCACCACTGTGGTGGTGTACAGAGACACAATTACAAAAATTGTAATTGACTGCCCAAATACTTATGTACCTGATGGTAACTTGTACTACATCTACACAAAGTACTTGATTATGAATTAATCTCATGCTGTTTACTCCACTCAGCTTTGATGGAGTTTGTTATAGTACTTTGAAGTTAACATATCAGTTAGCCATGCTGCTAACTACGCTAACTGGGTGATTTGGGAGTTCAAACAGCATCAGGCCACAATGTTTACTGATTCAACTAATGAAATTTCAGACATTATATTTGACAGCTGCTTCATCTTATAACATGCAATATTATAATACTGACTTAGAAAATCAATAAATAAAAATAAATAAGCCTATATTTAGCTGGGCAAAGACGTAGGCCTTAAAAAACTGGACTGTCCAAAGTCTGGATGTCTGACCACCTGAACTACAGATCACACATTGTGCTGCTCTGATTTTACATCCTCCCTCCCGCTGCAAAAACACCATTCTTGACGGGCTGCTTCACTGACGTGAGAAGAAAAAGAGGCTGAATTTTACATTGTGTCGTATTTTTATTTCCCTCCCCCTGATCTCCCCTCCGCATCCTCGCTTTGCTTCCAGTAGAATTGCTTTTTCTTGCATGTGGGAGGAAAAAAAAAGTTCTTAAAAGTCTTATGAGTGAAAAGGATGTTACCTCATTAAAGAAGAGGCCATAAATCTGTCTTCCTCCTCAGCAGCACCGCTCCACATCTGGCTGCTCGCTCCGGCCGCTCAGTGCTGCTCATTCTTGCTGAGTCCCGGATGGGATTTATGGTCCGTTCTACACGTGTCACGTGTTTGGTCCTGGTTTCCTATCAGCGACCTCATGTTGGCACTGTCTCATTTAATGTTTGGGACCTTTGTCAAGGCGTGCTGCACTCAGTATCGGGATCGTCCACTGAGTCCGTAAGTTGTGAAGCATACTGTGGCTCTGAGGTTGTTCGCCGCTGCTGCTCTGGCCTGTTCCGTAGCTGATAATGAAATCAAGCTGGATCAATAAATGTGATGCCATGTGTTTCATGTATCTCTGCTTTTCAAAGACAACAACATGTTTCATGCAACGCAGATGCCAGATGATAATCTGAGCTCTTTATTGATACAACACAGGAAATACCTTGTACGTTTAGGTTTTTATTCTTTCAAAGAAATGCAACATTTGTCAGATATTAACACTCTTCTATATACAGTACACTAGTTTGACAATTTTGTATCATGTCATCTAAAGTTCCAGTGCTGTTTTACAGAACTATTGTATAAATTCCCATTTTTGTTCAATGACAACAAAGTTGTCAACAGATTTCTTCAGTTAAGTTTTGAGTAATATTTTTAATATTATATTAAATTGCATTTAAAATTGATTTTTGATGTCAAAGTTTTGATTCGCATTTGACTTAAAGACACATCCTACTTACCATCTCCCAATTTGAAGGCAGGAAAAGGGCGCTGCAAATGGTCTCATGTGTATGTACTTGGGAGTGTCTTACTTGTGTGTCTGCTCACATACTCAAACACTATTGGTGTAACTGATTCTAAAATTTTACACATCTGGCTCATCCGGACCTGCCTTCGACAGTTTTGTAAAGATTTTGCTTTGATTGTGAGTTTAGACAATTTTCAAAATTTAGCTTCTATCTCTGCTGGTATTGGTGTAGAGCAGGTAGCTCAGTGGGATAAGCAGTTGGGCTTCCAATATGTAGACCTGTGTCCGTTTTCTGCTCATGCTACCTTCTGTGACCTTGGACAAGACGCTTAACCTACATCATCTCAATCCACCCAGCTGTAAATGGGTTCCAGCCTTGGCTGAGGTAGTAACCTGTGTTGGACTGGTGTCCTGTCCAGGGGTAGTCGTAGCTGCTTCACACTACGGAATCCGATGATAAACACTGGCACCAACAGGCCTCAGGGCCTATATAGGACTTACTTCTTTTGTTGGTATTGCTCCAATTTGTTTGAAAATATCACACAAGGAAACATGGGACTGTGGCTTGGACTTTCTTGAAGACCAGACAGGTCTGGACACAAATTCTACACCATTGGAAATTAGGTTCATTTTTGACATGTTGGCCTATATCTCAACTTGAAATTTTTACAAATAAATTGTTACGGTGGCTCCTCCCAGATGACACAGATCAATGTCCAGATCCAATTGAAAATGACTGTTGACAATGTTTGGGCTCTACCTCTAGTTACCTCCGCCAAGGAGGTTATGTTTTTGCTGGCGTTTGTCTGTTTGTCTGTCTGTCTGTCTGTTTGTCCACAACATAACTCAAAAAGTTATGGACCAATTTTGATGAAATTTTCAGGATAAGTGGGAAATGGCCCAAGGACCAATCGATTAGATTTTGGTGGTGATCCGGATTATCATGTAAATCTGGGATATTAAAAAAAATAAAGATTTATTGATTGAGTTGGATATTAATCTCTACCAAAATGGTTTATGCTGGCATTATCATTGGGTTCTCAGAAGTCCGTCTGCTGGAAAAGAACATCTCCACATTATGGGGGACTGAACTGCCTTGGCGGAGGTTTGCGCTCTCTGAGTGTTTTCTAGTTATGCCATTCTACATGTTGATCAAATATCTAAATGGCTTTTGATTGTTTCTCTCGGCCACACTACATCAAAAATATTATTTATGTGTCAAATGTTAAAATGTAATTGGTTAGATGACTGCTC
>OMMV01226011.1:0-11600 GCA_900302635.1 Chatrabus melanurus | reverse complement strand
ACACTCAACCCCCAGCAACACCCAGTACAAGTAAATGGGACTTGGATATCAGCATCAGTGCAACTGTGATGGTTGTGGAGAAAAAACCTGTTTTTCCCGTGGTCTCTAAGGTTGAGGGGATGCCTGGAATGTGCACGGTTCTCCCCATAAATCACCCTTCCCTGACACATATGTAAACGATCTGTGGTCCACCTCCTGACCCCAGGGAAGGGTAGGGTTTCAATCACTGTCATCAGTAAAAGCAATTAAGAGCTGGGATAAACAGAGCCGAGCCAAACGTGCAGACTAAGAAGGATCTGGTAGCAAGAGGCTACGTTCAATAAGGAATGGCACCGTGGTGCAAGTAAAGATGACTTGGGAGGAAAATGATTAATTCATACAATTATTTTGTGACGTCATCATTTGTTTTTCCAGGCCGACTCATGGTGTTGTCTTCCCAGTGTAAATGTCTAAACCCGGGTTACCCAACGTGGTCCGCCATGGCAATTGACAAGTTCTCTGCAAATTAAAAATTAATGTTCAGTGAATTAAGGTGTGTTTTTTTTATTTTTATTATTTTTGACATTTTATTTTAGGTTTAGAGAGGTTAGTTTTCTATAAAGTACATTACATTTACTTGTCTTTTTGGCTGGTACCGTTTTGCTCAGGGTCACCACAGCAGATCCAGTATATTTACCTGCATGTTGATTTGGAACGTTTTACACTAGATGTCTTTTGTGATGCAACCCCAGATAGACAAGGAGATTGGGACATGGGTGGGCTGTAAACTCAGTACCTTCTTGCTGTGAGGCAAGCGTGCTACCACTGCGCCAACATAATCTATTTAACTGCAATCATATGTATGCAATTCACACAGTATCAACATTTATTTTTGGCCTGCAGCCCTTCATGCAGACTAATTTATGGGCTTTTAAAAGGAAAGAATTTGGGCACCTCTGGTCTTAACCAATGTGGGTGTTACTTTACATAAACATGGTCTCAGAGATACTTATCATCAGCCTACAAATGTTCTATTATCTTCAAAACAATGCAACAAACAGCACACAAATCAAACCTAAACTTTGACACGAGGCCTGCTTTAAATACAGACTGTCACTTTATTACAAAAAAAAATTAACTGTTTTAAAGTTGCGGGTCACCACTGAGACCCAACTTAAATGCTTAAATGAGAAGCTGCATTGTACTAGTTAAAATATTTTGAACATCACTTCTATATTTAGTGTGTCTTGTTAACCCAACAGTTTATCAGGCTGAACACACTCTTCTTCCTACAGAGTGCTCCTAAAACATTCCCCACAAACAAAAATATCACAGAGAGGCAACTAAAGGGGGGGGGCTGCCGTGGATGTGGTGAACAGGTGGACTGGGAAGGCAAAGAAGATGAGGAGCTTTTATTGCCCAGTGGACCACTGCGGCAGGAGACAGAGTTTTCAAACTCTTTCAATTTTAGATTTCTGAAGCCGAGTGCAGTTGCTGGAGTTGACTATGAAGAGAAGAACACAGCAGGGACTTTGTGCCCTCTGCACAGCAGCCAAATAGATGGCACAGAATCAGTAAACTACCAAAGAGACCCTTAGTAATCAAACGTTCACCAACTATCTGAACTGTGTTTGCATCAGTTTCTCTCAACAAGACGCAGGTTCACCTTCTCGTTCAAGCCTGATATCTCAACCTGCATCTTCTTCCTAAGCAAACTTGTGCACTGAAGTGACTCAAGCGTCATGTGGGTCTCTTCAAATACTGCACCACAAAATGCTACTGATAGAGACTACTGTAATTCAACAGCAGGATGCTCACCTTTTGTGATTACTAAGTGTGTTTTTACACACATACACAGCAGTAGCACATGTTGGGGTATTGTATCAGTCCCGTGTGTCCATCAGTTTATTAACAAAACAACTCAAAGTTTGGACCAAACTTGGTGGAATGATTGAGGGTCAGCCAAGGACAAAGTGATTTGATTTTTGAGAAAAACTGGTTAAAAGTCAAGGTTACATACCAAAATCAATATTCTGCCATATGCTTATATATAGCAGATATTTCAAACGGTTATTTCAAGGAATTGGTTAAAGATACATCTATGGTTACTATTAAACACCAACACTAAGTCATATATCACCATTCTATTAGCCACATGACCGTTGACCTTCGATGTATCTGTAACCAATTCTTCAAAAGGGATATTTTACAAGAGTTTGACCTTTCAAGATCTCCCAAGTACAGCCCGACTGATATGGATTTTTTTTAGGAGCCGATACGATACCAACATTAGGGAGTAAAAAAAACCCGATATATCTGCCGATATATGAAAGTGTTCATTTCTCACTAATTTTTCCAAAATATGACAAAAAATGCCAAACATATTAGATTTATACAGAAATATAGCTGTCTGGGATCGTATTCCGTCATCTTGGACCATTTTGTTTGATCAACCAACCAACCAATGAACGTCACGTTGCGTTCAATCAGATTGGCAGTCACTGTGTCGCTTCCCTCAGTATTTACATAAAACAGACTTCTCCTCTATTTTGGCCCCACCTATCCAGCGGCTTAGCGACCACTTGTCTCTTGTCACTGTAAAGTGTCCACTCCGATTGAAAATGAATGGCAGCTGGTCACTTTTCCTCTGTCTCTTGTAGCTAATGTGACCAAGGGGTGATGGGGGCCCACCACCATGTTTGACAGCATTGTAAACAACGCCGCCAGACTGCCCTCTGCTGAATAATCTATGTAATGACACCATTCCCAACAGCCAAAGTGTTTTTCTGCATTGTTTATTAGGCAAAATAAAAGTTTTCCTATCGACAAAAACATATATTATCTGCCAACTGATGTATCGGTCGGGCTCTACTCTCAAGGTCAAATGTCATGTGACCAGTAGAATGGTGAGATATGACTTCATATTAGTGTTTAACAGTAACCATAGGTGTATCTTTAACCAATTTCTCAAAATAACAATTCTAAATGAGTTTTACCCTTCTCTTAGCCACATGACCTTTGACCTTGGTTGACTTTGAAAGCTATTGTAACCAATGAAGCACCTTCACGGCACTGAAGAGATTACATGCTGTACATTATAGTGTGATTTGACACTGTAGTCATAATGAGAAATCATCAACAACCTTTCTGCAGTGTATGAACACAGCAATTTACAAAGAAAATGACGGCAACTGAGATATTGTTCAAAGACACAATAACAATGACTCACAGTCATGGTCAGAATTACTGCCACCCCTATACTTTATGTATACATCTTAAAATATGGTCAGAAATAAATGCAAACAAACCAGTTTTGTTTAATCAAAATATTTTTTTAAATGTCCAACGTTATTTGGCAACAACAACAAAACAAAATGCTTTTATTAACTGAAACAAAAAATCCTGACATAAAATGTATGCTGGACACAGTTATTGACATCCTTTGATGAATTTACAGTAAATCATCACTTTTACAGCCAGTTTTCTTTAGACAAGTCGGGCTGTGGATACATGAACATTTCCAAGTCACTAGGTTTTGGAATTCATTTAAATCAATCTTTAAGAAATACAAACAATACGGTGCAGTATGGTAAATCTGTCTGGAGGAGGCAGTTCACAAAAACTGAGTGACTGTGCAAGAAGGAGACTAGTGAGGGAAGCCACCAAGACACCCAGACCACTCTGATGAAGTTATCTGCTTCTGTGGCTGTGATTGGGAGAAATTGTGCATAGTGCAACTTTTGTCTATTACATCACCACTCACAGCTTCATAGTGGAGTGGAGCAGAGAAGGATTTTCATACAACAAAATAGATCAAACCTAGGCTTGCATCTCCCATGTGCCTTCTGGCAAACTGTAGCTGAAATTTCACATCATCTTTATTAAAAAAAAAAATCCTTCTCTGCGTCAGTCCTCCATGAAGCTGTATAACTGGTCATGCAACAGTGGAAAGTTACACTGTTTGTAGTTTCTACAATCACAGCCACAGACGCCTATAAATTCTTTCGAGTTGTTATGGGTGTCTTGGTGGCTTTCCTCCCTCATCTCTTTCTTGCACGGTCACTCAGTTTTTGAGAACTGCCTCCTCCAGACAGATTTACCATACAGCACCATACTGTTTGTATTTCTTAATGATTGATGTGAATGAAGTCCAAGACATATTTAGTGACTTGGAAATGTTCGTGTATCCATCCCTTGACTTGTCTAAAGAAAACTGGCTGTAAAAGAAATGATTTACTGCAAATTCATCAAAGGGGGCCAATAACTGTGTCCAGCATACATTTTATGTCAGTATTTTTTGTTTCACTTTATAAAAGCATTTTGTTTTGGTGTTGCTGCCAAATAACGACATTTTTAAAAATATTTTGATTAAACAAAATTGGTTTGTTTGCATTTATTTCTTACTATATTTTAAGATGTATACATAAAGTATAGGGGTGCCAGTAATTCTGACCACGACTGTAAGTCTCAATACAAGTCTGCCCGACACTGAATGCCGCTCTCGCTCACGTATATACAGTAATGTACTGTATATCAGATACACATTTGCGACTGTGTAAATATAGTATGCAGCCTGAAGTATACTCAGCAAAATGTGTCAATATGTTTGGTAAGGTGTATAACATTTTGATTTTGTATAGAGATTCCATCAATATGTACTGAGAACTCTTCAAAGCTTTTCTTTTTGTGTCACAAAAGTACTCATAGTAGATTTTGCAATGTGTAAAATTTACTGCTTCACTCACGTTTGTACATTACTTGGCCAATCCTTGCAACTTTTGATAATGAAATATCCATGGTCGGGTCCAGATTAAATACCGGTTTGTATCATCTTGACGTAATTTCTAGCGATGTTACGGTTTCGTCCAAATGAACGAGAAAGGACCATCGTTATGCTCTTTGGAGGAATGTCACAGTGGCAGGTTGCATGATCCCTTTATGCTAACATCTATTTCAAGATTGTGGAGTCGATGCAACACGAATAACTAACCACGTGCTGAACACAACGTGCTCTAACAACAGAATATAATTTCCAATGTCACGTCTGTTCTGCAGCTGTGACTGCTGCACAAAGCACAGGGACATCACAATGACACAATCCATCTGCAGATCTCTGCCCTTTTTTTTTTTTCTTTTTAAAAATCAATCACTTTTTAATTTGTGAATATAAAAACATTTGTGTTCAGAAAGTCTTGGTTTACAGTGAACTGTACTAATGTACATTCAATGTGTAAGCATATCATATCCACAAAAAAAAAAATCACATCCTCAATAGTGACCTTGAAGGAAACAAGAAATGTATTTAGCAACCTAAAGCTATGAGTTTAACTGCACAATATGCAGCCACAACACATTTCAGTGATGATATTCTGATATAATATTCACTGAGGATTACAAAATGTTTTTTTTTTTAACCCTCAAAGATGCCCTTCACAACATTCTTTTACACAACAAAAATCATAAAATCACAGGCTCAGACTCAGCTGTGTGACTGAGCTCTGTTATTGCGTACATGTCAGCTCTGCATGTGGAAACAGTCTTCAAAATTTTCACCCAATTTCCAACAATTAACACACTCAATCATGAATTCACTCAGGTCGTACTGACAGGAGAAGCCAGCAGTGATTGGTCCCTAAATGAGCCGGTACATCTGTTTTGTGGCAGCACTTCGGCTTTAAACGAGATGATTCAAATACAGAACCAGATACTGTGCAAAATGAGGGAATGTGGCTTCTGTAAAAGGAAACGTCAAACCTTTTCCACCACTTAAGACACAAACGTGAAGAGAAGGAAAAAGAAAATGAAAGAAAGCTCAGACTGAAAACTGTAGTATTTACAACTGGAGACACTGATGCTCTGCGCATCATCTCCGACTTATCATGTCAATCATTATTGCATTTTCCAACTATTTATCGTGCATCATGATTTTTCTCAACATCATGCAGTCCGAGTAGAAAGCTGTGAAAACACTAGTTTACCTGCTATAAAAACTTTGTCAAATGTTTCATCAAAAAAACAACTAAGGACATCAAGAGGAAATGCCCTGCCAGTGTATATCACCACATAAAGAGGTGCCAATGGTAACCTTTTAATCTGCTAAAGCTAACGGATGTTTTTCTCATTTCCTTCCAACGACCAGGAGTCTAAAAAGAGACTCCAGGAGGTTTTGCTACAGTAGAAATCAGGAAGTCATTAGGTTCTTATGGTGCTTAAATACTAAGGCCATCTCCATAAAGTAACAGGCAACCATGTTCTGTCTCCACTTAACCTTCGTAAAATCATACATGCACGTGTGTGCATGCGCACACAGATAATTAAATCTACCTCACACAGAGCAACAGTAAACGTGATGCTCCTGTAGGAGACAGAGGATTTAGAAGAATATTTTATGAATACAGGTTAAATTCCACACAATGTTATTGGAAATTCATGGTGAATAAGGTAAAAAAAATAAGGCTATAAGGAGTGAAGAAATGCTTGTGACTTTAACCGCCATCATGAACATTACGAGGACATAGATTTAAAAATGTGTATGTCAGACTGATCATGTGCAGTCATGTTTAAGGTGCAGTCGCACTATGACGTTTGAGCCAGCAGCTTGGGAACGAGGTGATAGCGAGAGAAACCGAGAGAAAAGTGGCGAAAATCACGTTCCCGGAGTTTCGTAGCGGACCTCAAACGCATCACAACATGTTTGTAACAGAGGCAGCCGTTAGCCAGCGCTCCATTATAACAAACGGGAATGTTGCCAAAGTGGAAACGTTCGGGAGAGGGGTTCGACACACCACTGTGCAGTGATTCTGAGCAGGTAGGAGAACCAACACCCACACGTTAGCCAGCGAACACGATCGCACCAGGAACTCAGGCTTTTGGAGGCCGTTTGTACCGGTACCGCAGGCTAGCGAGGCCGACCGCGCGCAACGTGCACGTAGCGGCGATCTATGGTCTGTAACGGTCTCCTACGTGGCCACAAGTATGTTGAGAAATTTTAAACATGTTGAAAAATGTGCACGCGGTCGCTGTACATCAGCGAACACCGCCGAGTGACGCCGAAAACAGCCGAAGGCCAGCAGAGGCTGGCGATCACTGACGTGTGCATCTTCGTCGGCCCAAACGTCATAGTGTGACTGCGCCTTTAGTAAAGGGTTCAACTTCCTGTTTTGACAAGTATACACTACCTGAGCGAACATCAGTGCTTCATCAATAAATATTAACAGAGCCACGAAGACCCTGGTGTCATAAAGAGAGGATGGCTCAGTATCACATTAACTGCAAGATGACACCGGTGATAATGGAACATGTGGGTGTCGGTCAACCAGTCTACTTTGGAAATAAAATAGATGTAAATAGAAGTTGTTTAAATCTTGATTAACCAAATGAGGCAGCAATTAAAACAACATGCTGTGTATTCGTTTTAAAACTGATGTTAGCGCTGTTCATTGGCTCATGTATTTGACCTTTCTGTATTTTCAATACTGCCAGTAAGGCACATCAGCGTTATCTCCACAAAAAAAAAAAAGCCATCCAAATAATCTGAAAGATGCTCTAATTTCTTAGAAATTCTAAACCTGGCAGCTCTAATTTCAAACAGCAGTTATCAAAGAAAGTTTGATAATTTCAAGTTTCAAATTTTCATTTCATTTTCACTGTTCCATTTGTCATTTTAAATTAAACATATTTCTTACAAAATGTCAATGGGACCTTGCCAGTAGTAATACAAGTATCTGGAGAGAGGGTGCACATGAAGAAGGATCAGGGTGTGACATTCCTGGACAATATGGAAGCCACAGGTATGGAAGTATGTTTAAATGGAGGTTAAAAAGAGAAATCCTGACGCTCCGGCAACAGAGGGAGACATGAAAGCAAGACCAATATTTCAGACAGATTGTGAAGCTCCTTCTTAAATGGGAAAATAAAGCAGGGGTAACGTTAGAAAAGAAGGGAGCACATAAAAAGGGTTTTATGATGGGTAAGGGGGTGCAGGTTGAAGGGATGGAGGGAGGCAGCAGCCATTAGTCTTCTCTTTGATCCTTCAATGAGACGCACATGTTGTGGTGTTCACCAGGTTCGTATGACTCCAGTTCTCAGAGAAACATTCTTCAGTCGCTTCTTTCCCAAATCCCAACACTCACTACAAATCACAACTTCAAAGTGTTTGGTGCATCATTTGACAATAGTCACTATGTTGTAGGAAAGGAACTGACACAAAGCACCAGGAGCCCATGCTTTTAAGCTCCAACACAGAGCGAGCTGAAGACACTATAAGTACCACCTCATTCCATTATACAATACTTGAAGTTCAACCTCTTTAACCTCCATATTACTATGAATAAACACATTCAATTTCCATGGAGACACAGAACCTCATGATCTATTGAGTCAATGCTTCCTCGATCAGAAAGTTTGGGAACTACGGTACTGATCCTCATTGTGTATGATTGTTTTGGTCTGTATCCAAGTGCAGCTGCTGTTTTCACATCTGCCAAATAAGAAATTGGACTAAAGGAGAGACCACACCACAGTTCGATTCACCAAGGTGGAACACACGCAATAATAAGAACAGGCACCTTATCAATACTGGAAATATAGAACAGCACATATGAATGAAGATGACAAAAAGGTTTGCAATTCTTTCCAATAAATAGGGATGGGAATTGATAAGATTTTAATCAATGCTTATTTATTGGTCCAATTCTTTGTTTCCCTTAGCAATTCCTGATCAATTTTCTGTGTAGAAAAATGCAAGCCTACACAGGTTTTCAGCATCAGTGTAGCCGTTTTCTTTTTTGCTAGAGTCAGAAAACATGCTGGCATTGATCAGATGATTTGATAATTTGCTAAAGCCTGCATGAAGTATAAGTTATTAGAGCAAGTAATTTAGTAGGTAAGGTGTTGGGCTGCCAATATGTAGACCTAGGTTTGATTTCCGGTCACGCTACCTGTCTGTGTCCTTGGACAAGACCCTTCATCTGCACTGTCTCAGTCCATCCAGCTGTAAATGGGTACCAGCCTTAGGTGGAGAAGTAACCTACATTAAGACTGGCATCCTGTCCAGGGAGAGTCTTAGACTCTCATCAGCTTCACGCTACAGAATCTGGACATTAGCACAGGCACCAATGGGCTTCAGGGCCTGTATAGAAGGCATACGATTCTGATGGATCGAAACATTTGTAACTGGTTCTCAATTCCCATCCCTACCATTCAGAGGTTCAACAAAAGGAAAAATCTCAAAATAAAATGTTTGAAGATGAATATGTTGGATAATAGGCATACAGTTTTTCCTAGGCATGTACCCTGTAAAATGCAGTGAGTGAACAGGCAAATGAACCCATCCCTTGATAACTCAAAAACAACAAATGCTATCATTTTGTAACTTAGCAAATTAAAAAGGGCATATAATGCAGACAAACTCATGACAATCTGGTGAACTTTGATGAACCAAATCAACCCAAAAAGCAACTTGGTTTTGCTTATGTAATATCCCATAGACATGCCTGCCACCTGCTGGATGATTAGTGGATGACAGAGAGAGTGACACATCGTTTCCATACATTAATCAAGTAAATGAAGTAAATCCTTATTTTCTGATTGTTAAGCAGAGGTTACATTCTAAAACTCAAATAACACGGTCACAAATCCACACAACCCTGCAGAAAGGATTTTGTAGGAGTGTAGCCAAAGTAGACACTTCTTCGTTCTCTCTCTGTCTATCTGAAATTATGTGTGGGTTTGACGTTGCATACATCTTGAAATGAGCTTGGGTGTCAGGTCCCCCCCACCCCCATTTCCAAAGCCTAGGTTCAGTGGCCACCACGGCCACCACTGCTTGTTTAACACTGCACCAAAGAGAACAGATTTTAACCACACTGCCGAAACAATCAAGATTAGGATAATGTCACAATCAAGTCCACATGGCTTGAATATCATCTTATCAATCTTAAATATACCAAGATTGACTCCAGATCTATAAAAAGAGCAGAAAACAGCAGTCAAAAAGAAAAAGTGACTTTTGGTCGTGTTCATAAAACCAATGGAAGAGTAGTAAATATTTACTGAATGGTGGAGTGCCAGGGCTGTGGTTATGGCTTCAGTGTCTGGTTTCAAAGTGGCTGGCGGTTCAGTGATATGGAATAAGTCCCACACGTGTCTCTCTGTGTCACACATATACAAGTGTGAAAGTATAAAAACTCAAACTCTATCAGCGGTCAATAAAATCCACCTGGTTTGGAACTACGCCCATGACATTTAGGATCCGTTTGCAGCAATGTTTGCTCACACTCATCTGTCTGCTACTGTTGTGGTCTCCTGCTTTTGTTGGCAATACGCTCCAGAGGTCTGTGATTTATGGTAAGGGAAATTTAGTTGCAAAGGACGCTCAAATCCACGGCCACAACTGATTAAATAATTTACTCATTTCCTCTTTCAGTATCTCTCCATCTCGCTCACCAAATCACTTCCCTCATCCCAATTACAGAAACATTCCCTAAATACTGTGGTAGTGTCTTAAATGTCTGGCCTCAACTCTCTGTTAAATCTTCAACCATTTCAAAGCAAGAAAATACAATTTACTGACTAAATCTGATATAAGCATTTATATACTCAACGGCATAGCAGGGATAGACATTAAGAATTTTGGGGGACTTGTCCATAGGACAAGTTGAGCTGGAGATTCACTTCTCCTATGGCCACCGTAACTTGTCCTATGTTGGCGGGTTTGGCGACTGCGGGTTGGGTCCGCTAGTTTACACACAAACCCCCACATTTTAGATATTTCTGTGACAGTTATTAAAGCAAGTTATTTTTGAAAGGAAAGTATTTAACATGCGTTTGACTTACATGTGGAGCCGAACATCAGGAAACATGAACGGAGCAGTTTTTTTTAATCCTCACATCTGAGAACAACATAAAGCTGATCTCAGTGTTGTGGATGTGCTGAAATCTATTGATTAACAAATTTCATTAGCGCTACTTAAAAAAAAGAATATTTCTGGGGTGGTGCTGATGTTTATAAAGCTAAGGTGCACAGAAAACTGAATAGTGTGTTCAGTGTGCGGTCCAAAATGCAGATTTCCCTTCAAAATATGCCTTAAACATCGCAAGGTTGTAATCTGACATCATTTTCCAGCGAGTGTCGGAGCAAAAAAATAAGGTGTCGGCAAATTTAAAGCATGTGACCCGGAGTTCCAAAAACGCTCTGGGGAGAACACCAACTTTAAACCAGGGATGTGATTCGATAACAGAAATCTGAGGAAAAACAAAGTCTTAAGTCTGGGATCTGGGGCCCGCATAGGGCCCTGGAAGCTGGAGGGTTCTAGATGCTCTGAAATGCATTCTCCTGCAGTTTAGAGCAACAAATTAAGGAAAATTCACAGAGACTTTCATGAGAAGATTTGAGAGAATTTTGTGAAATACAACAGTCTGAGTATTTATTAGCAATCGCAAAGTTACACATTGTGACACTCCAGTAAATAATATACATCTGTCCCCAATGGTAGGCCTGTTATGTGCACAGCAGTAAAAGTAACCGCGTTGTACAATATCAGAATCTGAGCACCACAAATACAAGTGGCTCCTTTATTTATTTATTTTTAAATGTTAAGTAAACATTTTTAATATGGCTC
>OMMV01226010.1:0-12137 GCA_900302635.1 Chatrabus melanurus | reverse complement strand
ATTATTCAGCATCATCCACTCGTAAAAGGCATCACCCACCAACAGAGGGCAGTATAAGTAATCTGTTGATCTTTGCTGCAAAGTAGCCCAATAACCAGAGGGTGTCACTGCTGTATGTCAAATATTCAAAGAGACATTTTTAACAGAGAGGACGCTTACCAAAATAAGGCTCGTTGGGACAACCCTTCAACCGAACTCCTTTTGATGTGCACTCAATCAAAAAGTGGCGAACTAATTCATTGGACAGATCTCCTCCTGAAAAACAGAGCGACAATTAAATCCTCAGCACAGTTAGTACACAGTCAACACAGAAAGTGGCTTCCATGCCTTGAAGAGTTACATAAAGAATATTAAATCATTAACACCAGAGATTAACGAGATTCTTATTCATCAGAGGACTGTCTAAGGAGGGTCTTTGTGAGGGATGTCTTGACACAAAGGCCACTCATTAGGGTGGGTTGGGTTTCCGACACAAAACTCAAAACTGAAATTGTGGAGAAGGAGCGTGTTGTGATGTCACTACAGGTGCCACTGCAGAGGGGTAACGCCAAACAAAAGGGCTGGTGTGAGGGAGTGTTAAAAAAAAAAAAATGACACTGTGGTGTTCCAGTGCCGTGTCCTTGTGCTGACGTAGGCCATAACTCAGCTAGTGCACAAAAACAAAGCAAAACATCCAGCCATATGTCTTCTAAAATCACTTTTAAAGTGACCTGTGTTCCCTGAGGCCGACAACACTTTTATATTTGAGGTTTACGAAATGCAGATGGTTTTGGACCTCGTTGTGTCTGGGGAAGCTTTCTGAGACACATCCACAGAATGTTGACTGCCACTTCTGCTGTGACAATCATGTTTCTTTCCAAGAAATCCCTCCCTGTTCACAAATATGACAAACACACACACACACGGGTAAACAAACAACTTGACCTCACTCCCTTAATACACCGTCAATATCAGGCAAATTTATGTGGGGCGCAGAGTTTCCTGAGAGAAGACCCTTTGAGCGGACTTATAGTCCCAGCACATCTTTTGTTAAGAGGTGAAACATTAGCTGTGCATCTAAGACTAGAAGGCAATAGAGGTCTGTTTGACTACATCATGACGGTGCCCAGGAGAGAAACCCAGGGCAGGGCGCTCTCACGCACGAACACAGGGAAGGTCTCTCAGGTTCCACCGCAGACGTGAGTACAGTGGACTGTAACCGTAGATGGCTTTGTGTGGGACTGTGTGATGTATGAGTCTCAGGATGTCCCTAAAGTCAATCAAATCCCTGATCCTCTCATTGCAACTACCGGTAATTCAAAAAACAGAAAATACAGAAGATTTGAGCTCTGAGATACGTTATGCAGGAAATGGTGATACTTAAAAATGGTGATTTATGAAAAAGGTATTAAAGGTGCCATGAATGGCATTTTAAACATTAATACATGAATGACATTAACATTAATACAGCAGCCAATAACTATTTTCTATGTAAAGATATAGTGGCGTCCTTTGCAGAGAATGAAGCAACACTCCCTCTGCGCTCTGAGCTTTTCTGCGTCCCGTTTCCAATCTCGGCCTGGACGCTCATGCGCATACGTGCATGCACGTGTACGTTTAGTGCATGAGATTTCTGCATGTGCACGTTTAGTGCATGCAAGTCCTCCCCTATGAAACTGTTGCCTCTCCCTCCATTTATAAAGAGACACTACTCACCGCAAAGCTGTTGATTATCTACAAAAATTACCTACAAAATCGTTTTGTAGGTTTTGGGTCTGGAATTTTGCTCTGAAAGTATAATTAATCAACTCAGTATCCTTAAAAACCTACAAAACGACTCTAACATTTTGAAATTTGGTTAACAAATGGCAAAAAAGGGGTATGATTAATTTTGAGGGGGTAAATTGGAGGTGAGCCCCCAGAAAGGGGGCGGGGGGGACTCTAAAATTTTGCTCCAAAAGTACAATCAATCATCTTAGTATGCCTATAATCCTACAAAATGACTCCAACATTATGAAAATTGGTTGACAAATGGCGGAAAGAGTTTTGAGGGGGCCAAAATGGAAACGCCCACCCTACCCCCCAGGAAGGGAGGGAAGGGTCTGAAAATTTGAACCCCATCATTTTCTGACAGTCTGGCCCCTAATGAAGCCAAAACAGGAGTACATACCATACCACACTATTCCATAAATATGTCCAGAAATCAAATTTAGAGGCTAAAAACACCTCTGACCAAGAACGTGGTGAGACTAGAATCTACATACATTTGAGCGCTATTAGACTTGTTAAAACGCTCTGAATGCCAACTGATTGGGGGTGGGAGGGCGGAGCGCTCAGGAGGAGTGGCCAAGGAGGGAAGCTTTGTTTGTTTACATTGTGAAGTCTGACGCAACTGCATCATCTAGTGTGGTGTTTCCCAGTCCTGGTCCTCGGGACCCAAAGCACTGCACATTTTCCATTTCTCCCTGCTCCAACTGCATATAATGAGCCAAACCAGGTGTGCTCAACCAGCTGTTGATAGGCTGCACACACCTGACTGAGCGGATCTGGTCTGAGTAGATCCAGGACAAATGGAAAACGTGCAGTACTTTGGGTCCTGAGGACCAGGATTGGGGAACTCTGATCTAGTGGCAGAAATAAAAAATATTCACAGCTCCTTTAAACTCCAATTAAAACATGTTTCGGTGTTTGTTACTGTTGCACACATTATGTACCTTTCTTGGTCTGTTGGAGAACGGAGGGTGGGGGCGTGGCCACCTTCATTGCGAGCCCGTAGGCCCCTCGGAAGGAGTGGCTGTCCCGCACAATGAAGCAGCCCGGCTCCTTGTCCTTCAGGACTGAGATGGCTGACAGAGAAGAAACAAAACGTGAGGATGTTGTGCAGTTTTTGCGGAAATGTCTCTTAATTTGTTTTGTGTTCCTACATGACAAAAGACAGAAAGTAGAAGCCAACCTTGATCTCTTGAGATATCCGGCTTGTACCAGAATTTTGATGTGTCTTGCACAAATTTCACAGTCACCTGTTTGCTGGACAACACATCTGGAAAACATACAATAATCAGTCAATATGTCAGGCCCCAGGACAAATATATATGTACACAGTACTGTGCAAAGGTTTTAGGTACCCCCCCCTTTTTTTTATGAAAACAAACAAAAAAAATACCCCCACGCATCATTGTCAACAAAATTCATGTGAAATCCCCCCCACATAAATAAAATATGAGATTATTAGATTTTTTTCGTTAAAGTAACCAATCAATTACTAATTTCCTTGTGGCTGTACTGCCTAGTTGCTGATGATCAATCAATAATAAAATTATTTTAAAAAAAAACCTGATTTAACCTGATTGTTGCGGTCTGGGGTTTTTCTTGGTTACTTTTGTATTTTCAGTTTGAGCAAATTCATGCCTCATTGTGGTTTTGGTTGTTTTGTTTTTCCTTTTTTTCTCCGTTTCTCCCTTTGCAGTGCTGGCGTGTGGCAGGGGGCGTGGCTGACCTACATCATCAGTGAGCTGCAGCAGGGCACACCTGATTCCTGTTGCCACTCAACCTCTCCATTAAAGCCTGGCTCAGACTCACCCCTCCGCCAGATAAGTCTGTCTTGTTCGGTAGTGTCCACAGGTGTCTTCTTGTGAAAGAACCTTTTGACCTCGTGCGTGCGCGCGCTGACTCTTGTTTTTTGTGTTCCTCCTCAGGCTGGCAATCTGCCACCCCAGCGCTCACCTGTGTGCCTGGAACTTCCTGGTCAGCCAGCTTTCTGCCACCATCTCCTGCAGAGATTACTCTGTAGCTCCAGTTGCACAGTTTATGTGTTTTTTCTGTTAAGAGGCTAGAATAAACTTTATTTTTGAACACAACCAGTGAGTCTTCTGCCTTACTTGGTGCCACTTGTTGTTCTGGCCATAACACTGATTTAACAAAGCCAGATTTTCTTGTAAATTTGAAGAGATACCCTCAAACAAATAAATTATTTTTAAAGGTGAGATGTAGTCAGACATTTTACATATTTATTTATATTTAACAGCTTCTCTTTATTTCAAAGAAAAATTTAGACACATTTAATATGCCTAAAACTTTTGCACAGTACTGTGTGTGTATATATATATATATTTTTTTTTAAAATGTACAGTGGTACATTCAAAATGGCAACAAAATAACGCCAACGAACCTACTTTGTCAGTATGTTAGTGGGGCAAAAAAATCTTTAGAAGTATGGCTTGCAAGGTGTATTTTTTTCTAAAGGCTCTGTCACACAGTGGCGTATAACAGAAACTTATGCTTAGCATCTAAAAAAAATTGGCAAAGTCCGAACACGATGGAACACGCCCAACGGCATCGAAAATGCTATAGAGGACCCGTACAGCTATCGTATGCATAACGAATCGAACGGATACAGATCGTATGTCTGACATATTTATAGCTTTTGATTCACTTCCATATAAAATAATCAGAGTGTTTGCCCGACGTCTGCCCAGCGTGCAGCGTTCAGACTGTCATGTGACGTACCCTCGAGTGTACACAGCGCCGAGGGCGCCATGTCCCTTTTTTTTTGTTTTTCACGCCACCCAAGAATGTAAAAGAAGTCCCTTTACAAACCAGCCATGGACAGGGGGAGATACAAAAAAACAAAAAACCGTCCAGCTGTCATCTCCACAGACGTCTCTGTCCTCTTCTCCTCCTCTGTGACGGCTCTCTGTGGGTCTCTGGGATCGGCTCCGCCTCCAGACCGGGAGAACGATCGCATAATGACAGCTGTGGCGCCGAGACCTCCACGGCCTTTTTCTCCACGTCGTCCAAGAACGTGAAAGAAGTCCCACAAACCAGCCATGGACAGACAGGGGGAGATACAAAAAACGTCCGGCTGTCATGGCTGTCTGGACCTCCGTCCTCTTCGCCTCCTCCGTGACGGCTCTCTGTTGGGATCGGCTCTGCCCCCTGGACCGGGAGAACGCTTGCAGAACGGCAGCTGTACGGTAAAGGGACCACTTTCCCCTAGCGTACCTCTAACTTCTGCATAACTAATGTGGCATACGTTGTCACACATTGTGAATTTTGAACATGCTCAAATTTTTTTGACGTCCTCTGCGTACAACGTGTGACCACGTGCTTAAAACGAGTACTACTTATGCATTACTTACCCCTAACTATTTTCAATGTGCACCACCGTGTCGGGGAAAAAAACCCACATCTGTGAGCATACGTTTCTGCAAAACGTCACCGTGTGACGGCCACTTAATATGCTCATTTATATCAACCTTGCACCAGGCCTCTATATGTAACAGCATGTGTGATGGACTGATCACAGACTTTGGACTGCCAGCTCACCTGGCAGAGGTGAGGCTGTACCGCACACCTGAGCTGAGAGGTCAGGCAAGACGTTGGGGAAGGGAATACTCAGGGAGCTTCCGCTGTGTGGACTTGAAAAACCACTGAGGGCTGGAGACACTGTCCCCAGTGAATGCTCTCCATCTGATGCTCTTTTCTTCTCAGGAAGGACCGGGGGCTGAATCTGTGGCGACTGTGACTGATTCTGTGCATCTATAGTGGTCAGAAGATCCCTGTCCATGCCTCCATTTCCCAGGAGAGAAGAGGCGGGGGTTGGACAGTCTGTGCCGTAACCAAGACCTGAGTCATCCTGCTCATCAAAGGCTTGAGCAGGACTGCGGTTGAGAGCGTAGCGAGCCATGCAGCTTCGTTGGCTGCTCCGAGGAGAGCTGTGGGCGTTGGGAGCAGGGTGGATGTGGGCGTGGTGCATGGGAGGAGAATGGTGGCCATAGTCAACTGACATTGAGTGTTGTGGTGGTTGTCTGGTCGAGGGATAGCTGCTCAGAGAGGAGTGACGGCTCAGGACAGCGTGCTCTGGCCAGGACTGGTTCATCGATGAGCTTCAGAAGACAAAAACATGACAAAGGTTACAAATCAGAAATAATGAAGAAACCATATAACTGTTTTTCAACAGGACAAATTTCTACCCATCTGTCCGCTGAAGCGTCCCACTAATGGCGGCAGAGTGTGAAGCACTTAGCGTCCTGTGGCAGTTGAGGGAGGAGTCAGGCTGGTCAACTGGTAGTCCAATATGACTGATCGCCTCGGAGTAAGCGCGCGGATCTGTGTGATAGAAAAACAAAATAACGCTTTCTTCTACACCTACCAATGAGGTTATTCTATTGGTTTGCTTATTTGTAGGATTACTCAACCAGAACGTGAAAGACGTAGCAGCTCATCCTGGCCCATGAGGGATTGAACACTCACAAAATCAACTTAATTATATTGCTTGTTGAAGAATATTACACAAAATGGCAAAATGATACAGTTTTGCTCGCAAGCACGGTCAGCACGCACTCGCACACAAAAAAATATTCCTGCGTTTTCACAGAGACAAAAAAGTCAATATTTCTTTTGTTATTACTCGTTAAATCAGCTTAATTACAAGCTCGTTTGTGGAATTTTCACAAAACAACAACCACGTTTTGTCCATTTTTGTGATTAGTTCTTCCAAACAAAACAATCAGAACTGAAATCTGTTGAAAATTGAGGGAGGAGAAATTGTCTGTCCGCAATTCAGAAAAGTTGTAACTTTTCTGAATTGCGGACAGAAGGACGACAGACGCCTCATGAAGGCAAGAGCTCATCTGTCCTTCGAGCCCAGGATGAGCTAAAAACGAATAAATAAAAGTTTCTGAAAGGTGAAAATATTTGATACGATGAGACTAAGACTCCCTTAAAAGCCAAAAAGACAGATGTTATTTTTAAACATTCTGTGAGTTTTTGTCCATTTCTATTAGCAGCTCTAAAATGAATGCACATATCTCTATTTAAAAAAAAAAATAAAAAAAAATCAGAGGGCATACATTTCACATAACAGCTTGCCCCAGTTGCTCGAGGTCGCCACAGCAGATCCGGGTAGAGATCCGTGGGAGGATTTGGCACAAGTTTTACGCCGGATTCCCTTCTTGATGCAACTTCAGTTTCACATGGAGAAACACGCGTACAGCCCCTAGTGCTCCTGAGTGGTCTCCCGGCCAAGTGTTTAACTCCTGAGGCCAGGTGTGCACAGAGTTGAATGGCTGTGCACATAACTGACGCCACACAAGTGAAATTTATTGCAGAACCTGATAAAAATCTGATAGACTGTTGTTTTTGGGGTTTTTTGGCAGAGGTTTGCATTCTAATGAGTGCCGCTCTTCCTACCTCTGCCAAGAAACAGAGCAGGGCAGATGTTACGTGTTGGCAATTGTCAGTCTGCCTGTGGAATTTACGCCTCGCTCAAAAATACGTTGAGAGATTAGGATGAAATTTTTGTGAAAAAATAGTCCTTACGTTATCATAACCCAATCTTCCATGGAAGATCGGAGTACATTTTAGTGGTGATTCGAATCTGTCTTTAAAAAAAAAAAGTGTTTTTGCTTTTAAAATTTCTCACATTGTGCACTGAGGTTTCTTTCTTTTCTCTTTAAAAAAAACTCAATCATTTATCACATTCTCACCAAAAGATCTGATCGGAATAAAAGTAAGAATTTAGGGTGCAAAGGGATTGTATTTAGTTTCTTAATTAATTGCGGGCGTGTTTTGGGCATAACTTGAATGAAACAAATCCCCAATATTGAAGCGACCCACCCCTCTAGCTTACAGTGCTGCCTGATAGCGCGACAGTGATCATCTTGAAAAGGAGAGCGCCTCAAAAATCGGGTAAGTTAACCAGCAGCTGAGGGGAAGTTATGCTGCAAACTTTAATCTTATAGTGACAAATGCAGCAGAATCATCAAACAACTCTCAAGCAGCCAAGAAATACAGTGTGTGAGTGTACTGTTAGAAGATGGCGAGCCCAAAATAAGTCTTAAAAATGCTAACCGTCAGAACAGCTTACATGGTCCTAAAAGCGGCAGAGTGTCAGTACGTGGTTGAAAAAAACAAATGAAGGGCTGCCCATGAAATGTGCTTTTATTAGCATTATTTTCAAATGAAAGCATTTTCTCTATTAAAAAAAGATTTGGTTTTCAAAGTTTTTCCAAAAATATGTCTTGGAAAGGGGGGGGGGGGTGTCATCTTATAATCAGGGTTGTCTTATATTCGGAAAAATACAGTGTGTGTGTGTGTGTCTTAATATATATATATATAAAGAAAGAGGCATCACACAACACCAATGCCAAGTGGCTGGTGGACCTAAGAGCACACTACAGCAACCTCCCAGAACAAGAACCACTCAACATCACAAAGGCAGCCATCCAACGAGTCTCAGGCATGAAGAGCTGGACAGCACCAGGCATTTTTTATATACATATAAAAGTCACAGTTTTTTGCTCATTTGGGAGGTCCTGCAACTTATAATTCTGGTGCGACTTATATATGAAACAATACTAGCTGCTCCTGTATACTGAATGAGGTAATGTCCATAGACTATATCAGGGCTCGAAATACTTTTCTTAAGTTACCTGCAAAATTGCAAGTTGTCAAAAAACTTTTCTGCAATTTGGAAAAACTTTCTGCAAATACCGACGTTGCTGCTGCTGGCCTACTACAACCCTCTCAGCCTGATGAAGCCTATATTATCATCGTACATAGCTTTGTAAGTCTTAAGAATGTACTTTACATTATGTAAATTAGAGCCTATGATTATTTTAATGCTCAAAGCATCTTATCAAACTGTGTTATAAATAAATATGACTAAACACTGATGCAGACTGTAGATACTTGAAGTTTAATTAAACTTTTAATCTGCATAAAAAATATTGACACTGTCCAAAAGCAGTAAATACAAAAGTAATAAATATAAAGAAAAACCACTGAATGAGAAGGGGTGTCCAAACTTCTGACTGGTACTGTACATGAAAACTGTGTACTTTTTTTAAAATTTCAAAAATCCTTAAATAAAATGTCATTACACTTTAAGTTCGAATCAAATATAGAGATGAAAGCTGAGGCTATGCTGCACATATGTTAAAATAAAGCTTGTCAGTTATAGTGATTCCCCCACCAAACATGTTACAACTGTTCCCAGTCTCCCCTATTTTACGCTTTCTTGTGCTGAACGCACCTCTGGCTGTGTTTTACGTTGCTGTGTTCAAGATTTTTTCTTTTCAGACAGGGATCCTAACCTTTATATAGATATATGTGACTCCTTCCAGCATGGTCACTCAGTTTTTGAGAACTGCCTACTTGACACAGATTTCCCATACAGTACCATACTGTTTGTGTTTATTAATGATTGATGTAAATGAAGTCCAAGACATATTCATTGACTTGGAAATGTTCATGTATCCGTCCCCTGACTACTCTGAAGAAAACTGGCTGTAAAAGTGATGCTTTGTATTAAAAATAATCCTTTCATTTACTTTGCCCAATTATTTATGGGCTCTGTAAATGGTATGACTACATATTAAAAATAGCTGTAATTCCTTAATGGTTAATGTGATATTTTTTGTTAAACCCCTTAAATTAAAGCTGAAAGTCAACACTAGAAGCACATTGTGATTGTTTCATTTCAACTCCATTGCGAAGGCGTACAGAAGCAAAATTATAAAAAGTGTGCCACTGTCCAAAGACTTACGGACCCGACTGTATGTCTATATCACTGGACTGTTTCCAATAAGCAGCAATTAAGTTAAATTAAAACTCTGTCTCTGCCTTGAAATATGAAGTGCAACAAGAAATTAAAAGCGCACTGACACAATTATCCTCAAGCTTGATTTTAATCAGCCATAACCCGGAGCCACTTTGGAAAATAAAAGCTCATGTTTCCACACAGGCTTTATTTACAGCCAGGATTACTTGGGGTTACTGTTTGGGGAAGGAGATGTGCAGAGCTGCTGGTTTCTTCTCACCCGTCTTTCCCCTCGTGTGTGTGTGTGTGTGTGCACAAACAAGACACTTTCTTGGTGGAAGAGAAGTTTTTGTCGCGGCTCCTGACCCACAGTTACCATGGTGATGTGGCGGGCATTGCATGTGGTGATTCTTGCCTGAGTGTCTGAGGTAGTAAGCAGCACAGCAGGCGCTACCTCTCCTACGGCCTTCAGACATACTGTAGATCACCATGGAAACAAGTCCGTAAGAAGCCAGAGAATCAAGATGAACGTAAAGGTCAGAGCCTGCATGTCAAATAATTCAAAAAGTGACAATCTGGGCTCTAATTAAAAGCTAAAAATAAAGTCCTATAATTTTTTTACACTTTTAATATTCTTACATTTACGAGGACATTTATGGGTCTTAGTGAAAAGCCAAATAAGATTCAACACACTTGCCCACATTCAGTTTTTTTTATTGGAAGTAAGTGAAATGCAATGAAAAAAAAGTGCAGAAGTGGAAAGGAAAGAATTTTTAAGTTCGTGCAAATGAGAGCAAAATTCACTTTGGCCTGTCAGAGAGGTCAACCAATCGGCCGATAGTATTCCGTGGCAGCTACCAGAGAATATACAAGTCGTTCAAAGTAACACGTGAGGATTGTGCACACTGATGAAACAAACGAACGACTAAGTAGAGATGTGGTTCAATTAAAGGAATTAATAAAATCAAATGAAACTGTGTGGAACTTTTGGTCGTCTTAAAAATATTAAAATAAAGTGTAAACAGATGCTGCAATGTCTATTTTATTTCCAAAATTAGTTAAAAATGATTCCCCGTGCTTGTAACAGCGTAGGGTTTGTATGGCAAAATGAAAATAAGTATGAGTGGATTAGTCCATCGCAGCCAGCTTGTGTAGACAAAAACTAAAAAAACGATAAATGCTATCACCATGTGCGTCTCTAACCTAAAAGGGAATACAACAAGGACAAAGTGATTAAAATCTGGTGATCTTTGGTGCACCAAATCAATTGAAAAAGTAACTTTGTTGAGCCTATGCCGTATCCCATAGACGTGTCTCCCACCTGCTGGCGTAGTGCCCGCCTTCACGTGAGCAAACAACTGAAGCTAGCCACCGCTGGGAGAAACATGATGATGATGATGGGATGAAATATACAACAGAATGAAAAAGTACAATTAAACAATGAGAAGACTGTGTGAATGGGGATGCCAACATTTTTCATCTGTACTGCAAATTAGTGACGGCAAATTTGAAGCACTGTTCCAAAACGTTTCGAAACATCCATTTTTTTTCGAACACTGTTCCAGGAATCCGCATTAAAAAGGAACACATCACGTGCTGTGGCGCCACCTAGTGAACACTGGCAACTGCTGGACGGTTCAGGAATGCGTATCCATGTGGGCATATTTTCAGTTTTGGGGTCCATTTTGTCTCACAGGGTCAAAAAAATATCATTTCTTTTTATCAAATGAATCCACCTCAGACTGAATGTTGAGCTGATAGGTATTCCAGGAAAAAAAAAAAGAATCAAGGCAACACCTTGAAGATATGACATTTACATTGACAAGTTAGGACATTTTCTTGACACAGCAGTTCAATCGAGAAAATATGTGAAACAAATGAAGGAAATTGAAATGATTCTGTTGCTCTAACAGCAACCAGGGCAGAGAAATGATATGTACTTTGAGCCATCTCTTCAAGTTTTCTTGCAAAATTACCAGAATCCATGAATTGACGGAAAGGACAATTTTTGATCGTGCTCAATTCACACGCTATTTTGGGATATTTGTGGTAATGATCAATTAACCAACTCTTGTAAACAATGTTGAAACATGTTCAAATTTATGGAAATATGCAATTTATTATGAATATCCAGTGTTTATTGTTGTTGTTGTGGGAGGAAGTCTGTAACTGAAAGGACATTTTGCTTGACATAAAATGCATGTTTCGTGAAAAGCAATAATCCATAGTCTTCGATCTGCACATGAATGCAAAATTGCTCTGTATTTATTATATAGTGTCCTTACAACAAATGTATCAAACTAGAATGGTTTTATTAACCCCTTGTAGACGACTGTCGCGAATTAAGCTTCTGCTTGAAAGCAAAAACATAATTTTTTTTAGATATTTGGAAATAAATTTAGGCAGTAAGGGGTTAAACCACGAAAAAAAAAATCTTTTGAATCAAAGTAAATTTTTCATGAATGAGACACAGAAAGGTGGATATTTTGGACCTTCAAAAAAACCCATAAATTTGTCAATATATTTGGAATACTCCTATTCCGCTTTCTCCTCCTGCTTCAGCGAATCAATCTCTATAAAACTACCCTAATGATTGCAGAACTAAACTGATAGATAT
>OMMV01226008.1:0-13682 GCA_900302635.1 Chatrabus melanurus | reverse complement strand
TCTCGCCCAATGACCACTGGGATAGGCTCCAGCCCCCCGTGGCCTTTAACTGGAATAATTGGGTTGAGAAAATGGATGGATGAATGATTTCCTTCTCCAGCAGGACTTGGCACCGGCCCACAGTGCAAAAACTACTAGTAACTGGTTTGCTGACCAAGGTATTACTGTACTTGATTGGATCCATAGACAATACCCCATAGATTCTCTGTGGGGTATTGTCAAGAGGAAGATGAGACACCAGACCCAACAATACAGACAAGCTGAAGGCTGCTATCAAAGCAACCTGGGCTTCCATAACACCTCAGCAATGCCACAGGCTGATCGCCTCCATGCCACGCTGCATTGATGCAGTAATTTGTGCAAAAGGAGCCCCAACCAAGTATTGAGTGCATACATAAACATACTTTTCAGAAGTTCAACATTTCTATGTTGAACTTTTAATCCTTTTTTAAATTGATCTTATGGATTATTCTAATGTTTTGAGATATGTTTTTTCTATTTTTTGGAGCTGTAGGCCATAATTATCAAAATTAAAATAAAAAAATGCTTGAAACATTTTTGTTTATATGTAATGAGTCTAGAATATATATAATTTTCACTTTCTGAAATTACTTATTCTAAAAAATATTAAAACTTTTTCAGAACATAAATTTTTTGAGATGCAGTCCACTAACGTGGTTGTGTGGATAGGTTTTTATTTCCAAATAAAGTATCAGAAGACAAAATACATGCTCCAGTGAATATCTCCAAATTTATCTGCCAAAGTGAGTGATTAAGCCAACACTAAATCAAATGAATATCATGGTACGAATTACCGGCGAGGGATGCTCGGTGCACCAGTGTGCATTCTTGTTATTACTGTGGTTTCAACAGGAAGCAAATCTGTTCTTGTACAATTATGGAAATTCTAACATCACCCTACAGCATGTTATTAGATTCTCATCGCTTTTGAGTGCGGTCACTGCCCTGCGTCCACTTGCTGACAGTCGGCACAACTTAGGTGAAAGGTTAACAAATTTAAAATCAATCTATGTTTTGCCTCATGTCATGTACCAGTAGCATGTTTGTGTATCCAGGGAAAAGGCCTCTCGGTCTGTGTGACCAAACTTCGCTTTGCCGGTTCATTCATAAGCTGTCTGTGTCTCACATTGTGGGTGTGTCAGGAGTGGGCATCCCTCTGCTTTACCTCACTCTCTCCTTGTCCAACCCACTGACTGCTTGTTGATGCGGCCCGGGGTCATTCTGGACCATGGCCCTTGGTCATACCCCTCCCTTCTGTGTTTCGCTATGTTATCGGTGGGATCAGCATTCGTCTGTGTCTGCCAGTGCTACTAGACGCAGGAGGAAACAGGATGCGAGAGGATCAAGTGTAATCTCACAGCGAGCTTTGTTCTGCACAATACCGGGCCGATCACTGTATTCTCTACACCCAGGGCTGCCACTGGCCATTTACATGTGCCAACAATCACACTGCTACTGGCTCACTTAAGTGAGAACATGGAGAGAGTGTTAAGCCACTTTTATATCTAAAGTATCACTACTGATTAGGAACTAAAGTACTTGGGACTCCCAGGAGTTGGGATTGTGTGGTTCTTGTAAAAACCTGTTGCTTTGTGTTCTCATTGCAATTTTTATATAGAAAGCACTGTGAGGGAGCATCAGCTATGGCATTTTGGTCATGTGGCGCATTTCTCTGTGCATGATCCAGCTGCTTCAGTGTTGAGGACCCCAGCGGCTGGAGAAGGCCAAGGGGATGCCCACATTTCACCTGGCTGCACCAGATAGATGGTTACTTTCAGGACGTGGGGATAGGCCGGTTGTCTGCTTGGGTGGTTGCCATCCAGAACCCAGGGCGGTTCCATCGTGTGGTAGATGCGATGACGCACGGCGACACGTGGCACCAGCGCATGCTCCCAGAACTTGACCTGACCTGAGCAAATTGCATCTATGTAGCTTTGTCTGTTGAAACACTTTGATTGTTGTGGTCATTTTTGTTTTGCTCATGACCTTGTTCATGTGCAATATTCCAAGCCAATATGCCTAATATAATCTACTTTCGGCTTCTCCCAATTTTCAACTTGGCCACAGCAGATCCCACATGGATCCGCATGTAGATTTGGCACAAGTTTTACGCCGGATGCCCTTCCTGACACAACTCCACATTATATGGAGAATGGGCAGGGGTGGACTCGAACCAGGAACCTTTCGCACTGAAAGCGGTCGCACTAACTGCTAGGCCACCACGCTGCCAATATACCTAATGCTAAAAAACTGTCATTATTAGTGAAGGCCAGTTTTTACTACTGCGCAGCTACATGTCAGAGTTTTCTCAAGACACTTGTGAGGCTGCTCACTGCTGGGGGCTGTGCTACATGTCGGTACCAGAAAACAGACGAAGCTCTGAGCGGAAAGCAGCTCTGACACCTTGCCGAGTTTTCCCGAGCAGCGTCTCGGCACAGCTTGTGTGTGACCCCGGGGAATGTTAGCATCCTGCTCAGCACAGATCAGCATAACTCGGGATAGCTGGCTTAAACTTGTCCCACTTTTGAACCTGTTCAAATTTTTCTGGAGCTCGGTCAGATTCTCAGGCGCCTCATCCACCTCGGATATGGCTTGGTAGGCTTGATGCATGTCTGTGTCCTATTTTCATGCAAAGCACAGAAATAATCACTCTGGGATATCAGGCATTAAGGACTTAGTGTGAGGTGTGCCTTTCCCGTGCCATCCTGAGTGTGGACGGGGCAGAGGTGGTTGGGAGTCCACTGAGCTCCTGAAAATAAAAAGATTTTTCCCAAATTTTTCCAAGTGGTGTGCTTGCTCTGGAGGACTCGGTATCAAACCGTTTGGGAGCTGCTCTGGGGCAATCAGATGAGGTGCAACGAGTTACAGTGTGAAACGGAGCCAAACTCAACCTGGTGAAAGAGTAGCTTAAGCAGTTTTCACCATCTTATCTTAATACAGCATTTTATCACTCATGGAAAGAGAATATATCAGAAAAAAACAATTATCTGAGCTTCCCGTCTGCTAAAATGTGTCTATCTTTATCTAAACCTTGAACTCCTCCATCTGCTTCTTTATTTTGTTGTGGTTCAAACCCGTCAACTCACCATTGTCGTAAATTCAAATCATCTCCTTTCAACATGTGAATGGATAGGGGCAAGTCCGGTTCTTCGTCTTCTCCCAATTTCACCTCGGGGTCACCACAGCATATCCGAGGTGGATTTGCATATAGATTTGGCACAAGTTTTACGCCGGATGCCCTTCCTGACGCAACTCCACATTACATGGAGACTGGGCCTCGCCCCGGGAACCTTCTGCGTTGAAAGCGATCACACTTAACCGCTTGGCCACCATGCTGTCCGGGGGCAGGTCTGGTTATTAGTGTTTTAATAATAGTTGCCAATGGTAACTGTTAATATAAAATAAATGCATTTATTAATAAATTAATTTGATTAATTTATTATTCACGAGGCACCACCCTGGTACAAACGAGCGGTTACATAGGGAGACTAAGATGAGGAGTATCACTTGCATTGTGAGGGAGCGTCAGCTTTGACATTTTGTCCATGTGGCATGCATTATCCAGTGCATAGGTGTCTGAGTGTTGAGGCCCCCGGTGGCTGGAGAAAGCCAAGGGGACACC
The DNA here is from genome assembly GCA_900302635.1 of Chatrabus melanurus. Classification (NCBI taxonomy): domain Eukaryota; kingdom Metazoa; phylum Chordata; class Actinopteri; order Batrachoidiformes; family Batrachoididae; genus Chatrabus; species Chatrabus melanurus. Next base: position 10,039 of record OMMV01226008.1, on the reverse strand, counting down.
CACACTTCACCTGGCTGCAGCAGTGGTGGTTACTTTGGAGTGGTGGGGATGGACCAGTTGTCTGCCTGGGTTGCTGTTATAGTAGGGCAGATTACTGAAACAATCTTTCACTTGGTGAAAGTGAAAGATTCACTTGGTGACACACACACACATACACATACACACACAAAACCGTGGTGGTGTGTGCAGGTGTTTGTGTGTATGCAATTGCATGCGTGAATTTGGAAGTTTCAAGATAACTGCCGAGTGGCGTTGCCAAGCACGATGACTTTGGGGGCATCAAGATGGCGGCTCGCATCGGCGCATAGGTAAAACAAAGCGTTTGGTGTTCGTAAAATCTGAAATGTGCGTTAGTACGGACAAAAGTACGACAGATATAGAGGAACTAAAGGTGAACAAGCGTTCATGCAGCAGCACAGCCGTTGTGGTTGTTTAATGTGACAAAGTCGGCGGTTAGTGGTAGCTTAGCACTGGCAATGCTAACATTAGCATTAGCGTCATTCAGTCAACTGTTAACAGTGCAAAGGAATAGTTTGTTTCCAAAGGTTCCCGCTTTGTGCACGAAAATCAATCATTTTAACCTCGGCCCACAGCGTCTTACTGTGATGTTGTCAGAGTAGATGTCGTCCCTTGTTTCAGCACGGTCCTGCTGGAGACAAGCCTGTTCTTTTTCTTTATAGTGCCTGTAAAATTTAATCCAATCGGTGTTTTGAAATTGTCAAACCACAGAAAAACATGTTATTAACCGCCAAGCCAAATTTTAATGATTAAAAATATCACTAAGTAGATAAAATTAGGTTTCAAAATCGTGTAAAAATGAGCAGTTTTCCCCCCTCTCTCTGCTCTCAGACTTTGGTAGCATCTTGGCTGAAGGAACTGAATCCACGCCCAATTGCGGAACAACACGGAACATACAAACACTCAGCGAGACGAAAAAAATGTTCCACAGTAGACTACAATACACCATTTGAAAGGAAACAAAAGAAATAAAACAAATAATGGGTTTAGTACAACCGTTGTCTAACAAGACTCAAAGTTGGAGCGGGCTGACCAGAGATCATTTTTCTTCTTCTTGCTTAACGGCAGTTGGCAACCAGTGTAAAAGGTGCATTACCGCCACCTACTGCTCCGGAGCAGAGATTCAAAACAGCTGCAGCTTTATATAGGCGTATGCAAATCCAACCATAGTGTGTAATGGACACCCACAAAAAAATCTGTGGTGAAACACAGAAATCCAGTCAAACTCCAAATAAAAAAAAATACTCATGGTTCAACACATTTTAACATATGATCAGCAAAGCATTTCTAACATGTATAATGTGTTTTGAAGCAAATCTCTGAATTTGCTTTGGTGTTGTGCTGAAGCGTTCAGCGCTCACTTCTGCAGCGCCGATAACTGGTGGAAGCTGGAAATAGGGAGATTCTTTCAAACCATCCAGTTTTGTGTTTCTTTGAGGTTCCGCCCTGCCGCAAAGGTTCATGGGTGTTTTGTGTTTGATGGTCCAGTCACAGCACGAGGCCTAGCTCCCGCCTCATCTCACCCCTTTAATTTTCCTGCTGGGGACAGGGTGCAATAAAGTTTTTTTTTTTTTGTTTTATGTTTTTTGTTCTCAAATGCTACACAGTCAGGTCTTTGTTTAAATTCCATGATCTGTGGGTCCAACAGCTGGCTGTCCATGTGAGCTGAGGGAAACTCGGGTCTGACTAGTCAGCAATTACTGTTACAAGCACTTGGAAGTAAGAATTTAAAAAGGTCCTGGAGACAAAATTGTTCAGAGTTCTTGTCTGGGAAAGGAAGAAAGGTACCCGGGTACCTCAAGAATCATGTGGTGTGATGTGCGATGAGGAAGACACTGGTAGTTAGGAGAGGATGTTCAGAAACATGCAGATTTATTTGATTTTTGTTGAGTCTGAATATTTATTTTGCTAATGAGAAAGGAAATGTCATAAGTGATCCATTTAATTTACTGATCATAACAATGATGAAGAGATCTTCAATGATATGTGTGGGATTGATGTACCCTATTAGCTGTTTCATTTTTTGGTTGAAACATGGGATTGAAATTGAGGAATATCCGAAACACTCCCCTCACATGAACTTGATGATTACTGTGTACAGCACAAGCTGGCCTACATTGCTAGATCTGAACAGGTGAGGTCCTGATTCGGTCTCATTATTAGGATGAAAGGGTAGGTAGGAGGATTTGTGCCTGTTTTAGCAAGTCTTGGTATTCAGTCAAGAAGCTTTATCTCCACCTCAGGGAGATCAGCGAAGAAAAGGGATGCTTTTGAGACATTTTCTGCCAGCCCAATTTTCTATGCCTAGGAGGCAGCTTACTTAGATTCTCAGCATTTAATACCAGCAACGTTAAATACCCTCATAATTGTTTTAGCTTTACTGCTCAAAGCCCTCTTCATTATATGAATCAAACTGAGGCCCGACACTGTGTGGCTGTGCCAAAGCATGTCACTTCCTCAGCTCTATGATGTGAGTACGCTGAGAATGTGGAGCCTAGTTCTGGTAAAACAATATTATTTTATTGTACAGGAACACGGCTGTGCTAATTCCTCGAGCTGCAAACCTCATGGACCACAACTTTGTCTATAATTTGCTGGGAGCATATGTTCATAGCAACGGTACATAAAGCGGAACGGAAAACAGTAGTAGAGTGTGCATTAGTCAGTTCAGTGATTGGTATACAAAGCTAGGGGTTTTCCTTCAACCCAACTTTCTTCCCCTTCCATGGGGCCCCGGAGAAACAGTTCCAAGACCGGCACCACTTTGGTTAGAGGTTGTTTTTAGTGTTTTTGGTGTTTGGAATGATTTTTTTTTAATGCACATGAACTTTTGAGTATTTTGGCCAAATATATTTGTGGAATTTTTGTTTATAACCAGATTATCACCAGCCATTACAACCAGTGTTGCCAACTGTGTTCAATAGAAAGTAGCTAAAGTCTGCTCAAAACGTCGCTAAATGTCGCTAAATGACGTCATGCGCTGATTTGAATATTCATGACGTCATCATGTTACCTTCACATTCCGCCAAATTATTCTCCTAATCTGTACTCATTAGCCTCTTCACAGGGTCTACTGTATTTTAACACAGCCTAATTCAAAATATCACTTTATATATGAGCACAGATCATTCACTGTCATTCACGTCAGCCCCGTCACGCACACAGTGACTGATGCTGCGTTCATGATGACGGTAAACTCGGAAAAACTCATTCTGAAAAGCTCAGACAACAATATGGATGCACGCACTGACATATCTAAGCTTTGTTCTTGTCTTACAAGGAGCACATTAATAAGTGAAGACAGCTGCTTGTTGTGGGTGAGACAGATGGAAAATGTCTCAGATGATTGTATTTCTATTTGTAGTGGACTCAATGACAATATCAATTATTGCTGTATTATTATTATTGCTATAATGCTGGCAACTTCACTAATATATGAAAAATGAAAACATATCACAGACAAAAGTAAATAATTTGTTAAAAGTAATTAAATGGCACCTGTAATATTACTGTTTCAGCAGTCATGACGGAGGATGCCATGATTGTAGTTCTTATGACATCAAGTCAGATAAATCAGAGCACTGAATTTCTGCCCAAGTTTACGAGCAAAAAAATTCAACCCAACCACACGTTCAAATAGTTTTTTCCGAGTTGGAGCTTGTAATTTCCGATTTTCCGACATACCGTGAATGCAGCATGAGCACAGTGGAGATTGTGACTGTAGAAACAAAGTAAGAGAGATGCAGCGGCTTAAGCCTCGTTCACGGGGCAGTTTGACAACAATGTTGTACAGTGAGTCACTAAAGTTTGACAAAAAAAGTCGCTAGATTTGTCGCTTGGCGCCTTTTGGAAAAAAAGCGGCTAAAGGGGTCTGAAAAGTCGCTAGATCTAGCGACAAAGTTGCTAAGTTGGGAACAGTGATTACAACAAGGAGGAAAGGCAAGTTAATATGTTTTCAAACTTAGTAACCAATCAGTTACTTGTTTCTAAACAATATGACACCTATAGAAACACTGAGCAACAGCACCAACTTACTGTCTATAAAACATTCTAGTCAATCAGAAGCATTTTGCCATCTCTCATTGTTTGCAAATTGTTGAAAGTATTGTAGAATCCAGGCCTGAACTGGAGTCTGGATGATCATGAATGAGGATTGAACCAACATGACAACATATTAGTGTTGGGAATAATGGCTCCTTGAAGGGAACCATATCTTGTGGCCCCATTGTGTTCTGAGAGCCATTTAAAAGAACAGTTCATTGGGTCTCATTCACCAACCGTTCTTACGTACAAATGTGTTCTCAAACCCCACGTACGCACTTTTCACAAAGAGTCTGACATTCACCAATGTTTTCCTATCTGGAATTTGTTTGTAGCTACGAACAGAATCTACACACACTCAAGACCAGTCGTACGCACATTTGAGTGATGAGAGTTTGTTCAAAATTGGTTATGTCGGTTTTGTTCATTCTACAGTTGATAAAATGATAGTATTCTAATGTAATGTATTGGCGGCCCTTTAAAAATAATTTTAAAATTAAAAAATTATTTTCATGGAACAATCAGCAATCATGTTGATTAGATTGTGATGTCTTTCCATGTCTCCATTTCATTTTGTTGGTGGCTTTATATCCACTATTAACCCTACTAAATAATATGTCGATTGGCATTTACCTCCTGGAGCAGAACATCTACTTTGGGGTGGGTGATATGGGTAAAAAATAATATCTCGATATTTTTTTGGATTTTGAAAATAATGATAATTAGATGGTATTCCTCAAAAATGTATAAGTCTTAGTACTACTAGGCATTAATTGTTGCTTACTAGTGACATTACTTAACACAATGTTTAAGGAAAACAGCTCTTATTTAAGTAAAAACAATACAAAAACATTAATCACAAGAGCAAATATTATCATCTCTCTCATACTACGTTTTGAAGTCAACCTCTCTCCCCTGACCTGGTTGACCTGCAGACGCAGACTACAAACAAGGACAACACCACACCTAAAAGAAAAACTCAAATTGGTGTGGCTGCAATAGGCACTGTAACAACCGACCCTGGTCTCCCCTACTGCATGCAGTGTAGCAGACGATCACACATACGAACGAACAAGAGGACCGCTGTGCTATTATGTCCCTCCGAAGATTTAAATTCTAGGGTTTATTTATGTCATGGTTGGATCCTTCAGTGATCAACGGCCGAAACCACTTTTTTAAGCCCTGGTCCGCTCCTGATGGATAAGGGACCGGAATTTCTCTTTCGGGAAGTCATGATCATAATGTGGAGTGTGGATGATTTAACATTCCCTGATCAAGTGGATCACAACAATAAATTAGGTCCTTGGCTTGACAAAAGCAGCAGCGGTGTGTGGCTGACAGATTTTAGATGGCAGCAAATTATTTTTTGGAAACTGTCTGAAAGTAGCTGGTGTAATGTCGAGCTACCGGCGCACTCAGCCCTCCAGTCTCATGCCCTTTTATGGGAAATTGTGGGTGTTTTCCTGTGCTAATTCGGAGACGTGGGATTCCTCATTCTTAGGAACACAGGTGCGAACAATTCTGCTACTTAAGAACACATCATGAATCTGACGTAGATTGTTCTTGGCAAGTTTCTTCAGAACAAATTTAAGAAAATTCTTAAGAAGATATTGGTGAACGAGGCCCATTGTTCTTTTGTTTTTCCCCAAACACACCTGATTTTACTGTGTCTGTCTGTTTGACCGAGGGTGGGGCACACGCACAGAGCATTTCCAATTCAGCCCATACACATTCTCGCTCTGTCTGTGCGTTTGTGTGAAGGGTCTGCCACTTTAAGTGTTATTCTAAACATCTCCTTTGCAATATTAATAGTAAGTAGTATCAGTAGGTAGTAGGAGTTGTACATATCCCAGGGGTGGTGGCCTAGCAGTTAGTGCAACAGCTTTCAGTGCGGCAGGTTCCCGGTTCGAACCCCATTCTCCATGTAATGTGGAGTTGCGTCAGGAAAGGCACCCGGCGTAAAACTTGTGGCAGATCCATGTGGGATCTGCTGTGTGGTGACCCCGAGTTTCTATTGGGAGAAGCCGAAAGTAGTAGTAGTACATACCCCCCCAGCCATATAAAATACAGGTTTGTAACAATGCTCTGGCTTATCTCAGAGGTCTAGCTTTTGGTAATACACACTTCCTGTAAACATTTCTTGCCAGTTGAAGCATCATTAGATATACAGTTGAGGCCACAATGTCACATATGGACCTACAATAGGCTATAAACCAATGGTAAAGGATCAGGACAGCCAGGAGTGTTTGAGTTATACAAGCCAACACACACAGGAATGGTCTATGTGGGCACTCCCTTGGGTTTAGCATTTTTATGCTTTATTTGTATAATGGGGTAGCCAAACAGAAGGAGTAAAGTGAAAAACCTACGACTAGACTGAGACTGGAGTTTTGTGGTCTGTGGAGGAACAAATAACTTTACCATCCACAAGTGCTAATCATGACTTTTTGGGTTACATTGGTCCCCATCAACAGTTTTTTTTTCCAATGTGTGTTTTTGTTTATTCCAGTGTTAACTTAAAAAAAAAAAATCAAGTATCAATCATTATTTTAATTATGTAACACAAACTTGGTAGATTAGGTTTGAATAAAGTTCATATTTTCAAGTACATTACACTGATTCAGAATAGTCCATCAGCTAAGTTAAAATGTTAAGTGTGGCCACATTTGATTGTGGTCTTCACAGCCAGACATGGTTCCTTAATAGGTTTGGGATTTGGAGCATGTTGGGGTTCAGTGTCTTCATCAAACACTTTGACATACATGAGTACTCAGTGATTGATCCACCAACTTTCTAGATTCAGAACAACATGCTTTACCATCTGTACCATTGTCCAAAAGCAGTTCACTTTCTTTACCATAATGCATATAATCCATGCTATTTTCATTATGTTGTTTAATTCCTACACATATACCATCAAAGGCTGCCTCAATAAACCAAAAATGAGGGACAACAGGAAATTCCACCACCGCTGGCTGTTAAAGCAGCAATCACACACCGCGATGGTATGTGCTGTCAAAAGTTAAAGATTTTTCAACTTTTTCCACTTGCTGCAGTGACAAGGACAAACCCAATGTTGTTTTACCTCTAATGATTGGGAAAGAGGGGCAGCAACCATTTTAGTGTCAAGACACCCATTTATATATCTTTTGAGATAGTACAGGGAGCAATTAAGCTGTAACATCACAAAAATCTGACTTATTAAGCAACATTCAGAGCCAGTTTTAATATAACATTGTGGAAAATGCAAAAACGCTGTTGTCTTTCAATAAAATAAATACTGCCCATCTCGTTGGCAATGAAAAATTGCCTCATCTCACATCATCATATACCGTCTTTCGCTGCAGACGAATGTGATTCTGCTATCACAACATTTTTTCAACTGTCAACGTGTGAATGCAGCATCAGTTTGTCAGATATGTTAACTTAAAGGGAAAACACAATAGATGGAACATAATTTAGAGGAATATCAGTAACTGTGGCTCAGTTGCTAAAGTAAAAAAAAAAGGCAGAAGAGCACTGGATTAATACTTGACTGCTTCTGTGTGTCTTAAACCTTATTCAGATGGGATTAGTTTTACATGGGGAGGTGGAGTAATGTGGTTTTCCACAGGATGTCTGTAATATTTATGTATGTATGCATTAATGTGCCTATTTGCACAGGATACGAAATTTCAATATGAATGACAGATTGGAGTGGCTGCTCGATTTACATAGCACTGTCACCCCTCAAGAAAAATGAGGTATCATCATAAGGAAGTGAAGCCACACAACACTTCATTCATCTGTCATAAGAAAACATACTTTTAATGAGCATGAGTATGCATATGTTGTGTGCACATCTGCTTTATCTAGGCTGGGATTTATGTCAGCTGTAATTTTTGTCATGTACCAAACATCACTGTATGCGTTTTGATTTACAGATATGTGTATTCACAAGGGATTAGTATAATCTGAGGTAATTTCTATTGTTTTACAGAAAGTAAAAGTTGTCACAATCATTACTGACACGGGAGCGTGCAGTCCATAAAAATGAGTGAAATTGCGCATTTGGACGGGACTAAAATCACTGAGAAACTCTGGTATTAGTTGCATTACCCCACATCCCAATGTGAAACTAATCCTGTCCAAATAGGGCTACAGTGTAAAATGCTTAAATGTTTTAGTAATTGAGTTGATTTAACACAAATTAATCACATTTATTTTACAACCCCAAATCAGAAAATTTGGGACGGTATGGAAACTAAATAAATAAATGGCAAATAAAATTTTTAAAAAATAAAATAAAAAAAACAAAAAGTGATCCTTACATTTACTTTGACTTTAATTTCATTGCAGACAGTATGAACCCAAGATATTTCATGTTTTGCCTGGTCAACTTCATTTTATTTGTTAATATACATCCATTCCTGCATTTAAGGCCTGCAACACATTCCAAAAAAAGTTAGGACGCTAAAGCATTTATCACTTTGTAATGTTGCCATTCCTTCTCACAACACTTAAATGACATTTTGCCATTGAGGATACAAGCAATGAAGCGTTTCAGGTGTTATTTTGTCCCATTCTTCCTGCAAACATGTCTTAAGGTGTGCAACAGTATGGGGTTCATCATTGTTATATTTTTTGTTTCAAAATTCTCCACACTATTTGGAGGCAACACAAATAACATTTGTTTCTTTTGCTTCTTTTTTGCACAGTAAAGTTTTAAGTGGCATTTGTGAATGTAACTCTGTAAGTAATTCCTTGCACATGTGGTTATATCAGCTATTGATGATGCAGTGCCGACTGAGGGATTGGAGATCATGGATGTTCAGCTTAGGATTGCGCCGTTGCACTTTACGCACTGAAATTCCTCCAGACTCCTTGAATTGTTTAATGACATTGTGCAATGTAGAGGGAGAAATATGCAAGTTCCTTCCAGTCTTTCTTTGAGGAACATTGTTTTTAAACAATTCAATAATTTTCTCACGCATTTGTTGACAAACTGGAGATCCTCTTCCCATTTTTGCTCCTCAAAGACTCAGCCTTTCGTAGATACTGCTTTTGTACCAAATCATTTGTACAATCACCTGCTGACATCACCTGTTTGAATTAACATCATTATTTCATTGTTTTTACCTAATTACTAGCCCTAAATGCCCCCATCCCAACTTTTTTTGGGAAGTGTTGCAGGCCTTATATGCATGGATTGGATGTATATTAACAAATGAAATGAAGTAGACCACACAAAATATAAAATATCTTGTGATCATACTGTCTGCAATGAGTACAGTAGTCAAAGTAAATGTAAGGATCACTGCATTTTTTTAATATTGTCCCAACTTTTTGTGATTTGGGGTTGTACTTAAAATAAGTTTTGATGGTTGACTAATTACAGTTAGCTAAACTTAAAAGTTTTGAGGTAATCAGTTGCCTCAAAATGCTTGAATTGAACTAACCTGTCAGGTTTTACAGTGTGGAACAGTAACAACAGAGTGTTGTTCAGTCATTCTTGTTTAAGCTCAGCCTGGTTAACCCTTCAATGTCCATATTACTTTAAGTAGGTTACACCAACATGGTTAAAACAATATAAATTAATTTTAAAGGCAGATAGTTTGGTCACAAACCACAAACTCTCTATATTTTGACAAAAAGTGTGGCACTTTATGACATCATAAAGCTGGTGTGTGCCTTTACAGAAGAAGCTTCAAGCATCATCAGCAGTGTCACAATATGCCATATACCAGGACATGGACCTTTTTTGAATATTATCATTGGTGCTCGCGACACAATTCAGTGCTCTGACAGAAGACAGAACACTGATAGTTAAGAAAGGCAGCTAAAACGTACGGAGGAACTGTAAAACATCATGGAAGGCCTCAAAGTCAAGGAGAATTTTTCTGCGTTTAGCCACCAGTGTGAACTCCTTGATGAAGAATATGAGAGTCAGACGAAAAAGTGGCAGAAGGACAAGAAGAGATTTGCAGAAGTGAAGGAAAAA
>OMMV01226005.1:0-10338 GCA_900302635.1 Chatrabus melanurus | reverse complement strand
CAGAAACAGGCTTTTTGCACCTGGCGCGCTATTGCCGGGTTTAACCAAACCACGATGACGTTAGAAAAGCGACGGCAACAGGGTTGCCAGATTGGGCGGTTTCCCCCAAAAAGGCAAAACAATTTTGGGCGGTTTTTTGTGCATTCTCGCGGTTTTTGACGAGGTTTTAGGCTGGAAAACCTTGCTGGCATCTGGCAACACTGGACGGCAAGCAGCGTTTGTGAGTACTCATGTTACTGGTTTGGAAATACAGTTGTGTTAGACTGTTGTGTAAAATTATATTGTGCTCCAATATTTCTCAAAAATCGCTAGATGCCTTTGCTGCTTTTGGAACTGGTCGGTGGCGATGATAACACGTTTGTTGACACGTTTTCGCGTCGCTCTGCAAAGTACGTCACCCGCATCGTTGGTCTGATTGGTTAAAGGACTATCCAATTGCGTACAGAGCCATGCCTCTTGTCCAGGAGTAATACAGCGGCGACTCCGCAGACTAAGTTCATAGATTGAACTTAGTCGGGTGATAGCCAGACAAGTGGAAACCCATTGACTTAAACTACTTACCGTATTTTCCGGAGTATAAGTCGCGGGGTTTTTTTTTTTTTTAACTAGTTTGGGAGGTCCTGCAACTTATATTCCAGTGCGACTTACATATGAAAAAAATACTGCATTATCATCTATGGCCACAAGATGGCACCATGTACACACATGACAAGCTGCTCCTGTATTCTGAATGAGGTAATGCCATTCACACTCCAGTGTAGAAGAAGAAGAAGAAGCAACAGCACCAGCAGTAGATGAAGAAGAACAAAAAAACATTCTTTGTCTTCGAGAACTTGTAAATTTAAGAAATAATGTTTTCAAACTGGAAGACCATGCTCTGGAATAAAAAGAGGGAATGTAACTTTTGATATTCCTCGGCACACTTGCTTGGACTGTGTGAGGCAACACGAACAGCTCTTTTAAGAGTCCTGTGCATAACATGAAAGAAGTAGCTAAAGTACCCAGTAAGCCTATTATCTTTTAGAAATATTTTACAAAAGAGATTTCAAAGGTTTACCTCACATATGATTGTCTGTTAAGTGGTCTAAAGAAGCAGTTTACTCGCATTTTGCGCCTGTTACAATAACATCTATTAGCTCATTAGCTTCTGATGGATAAAATAGTGTTTGCAATCAAAATAAATAAATAAATAATGCCCTGATTAAATTAATTTTGCTTCTTGTTGCATGAAGTGGTAACACCACCTTTCAAAAATAAATGAGACCTATGCGCATGCGACTTATAGAGTGGTCCCTGCATTTTACGATCCCCCGCTTTTAGCGACCATTTTTCTGTGCACCGATTGCTTTCCCATTATGAAGCACCTTTATTTAATGACCCCCTCATTAACGTGACCAACGCCTCTCTATAGGCCGTATATTCCTGCCAGAGGAGTGATTTTTACGACCGTGAACAGCGGTGAAACACAGTTCGGAGATGAAACGCAACTGAATGGCCAATCAGATCGTAAGTAATCACATCGTCATGCTCTGTCGTCATGAATATTAACAGCACAGCGCACTTACCCATTGTAGATGTGTAAAAAAAAATCGCGGAAAAAAACAGCTGGGGCACAACACAACGCAGGCTCAAACTGGTGTTCGAATAGCTGACCGACAACTGCACATTATACAGCACTTTTTCTTCTTATAATCCTGGCCGCACTCTCTTTTACTTAAAAAATCATCCGTGTCTCTTTTTTTTAGTTCTGCTATCATTCAGCACTCACTCCCTGATGCATTCACTGTCACTCGTAAATTGAGGCAACACAAACGTAGTATGTGGAAATCCATCCAATGGCACATTATACTTGCCGCATGTTATGATATAAAGGCCGGAAATCTACAAAGCGTGCTGATAGTTCACCAGCAGAGGCTCATGGGAATCATAGTATAAATACAGTGCGTGTGCATTTTACAGTTTATTCAGTCTGGTCGATTGTCCATGAAGTCAGCTGTTTTTACATCACCGTTATTCTACGTTACAATATTTCTATTATAAATATATTGATTATCTTAGAAACTTTCTTTTGGTTTTTTTTGTTCAAACATATTGCTTAATAAGATTATTAAATTATCGAACAGAATCACAAACCTTGCATTAAAAGATGATTTAAATACAGCATATCATTAATACAAGTGCAGACTATGCAAAGCTAAAGGCAGTGAGAAACTACTACTACTTACTGAGGGGGGGGGTGTTCAGGGACCACTGCATATGTTTTTTCCCCTCTTCATCAGGCATTTTTTGACAGGTGCGACTTATACACCGGTGCAACGTATAGTCTGGAAAATATCACATTACAGGTCAAGTTATGTTAACACAGAACTTTAACTGGATGGAGCTGACTTAAAGTTCCATGTTAATACAACTTATCCTGTTAAGTTTAACCTTTTGAAAAACTTAATTAGTTTAGGGTAATAGTTTCCACACGATGTTCTTGTAAAGTCAACTAATTCAAGATAAGAGTGCACTGTGTAGTTGAATATTTGCTCCTACCTATTTCCCGATCTTCAGGCAAACCACCTATGCCAATATTCTTCGCAGTAATGAAAAATTTAAGAAAAGTAAAATTATCTCTTATTCAACATCTAACAACTAACATACTGTCTCAGCAGCCAGTGCAGAACTCTGCGCTAACTGTAATACATTGTGATATAAATAGATGTTACATGCTAGTTAATACATTTCAGGCAGAAATGTATGTATCTCACACTTTGAACCTGTCATCACATGATGAGGCAGCACAATTCCTCTTATTGGTCCTGTGTAACCATTTATGCTACCCCCCACTGGCGAGCAGCATGAGATTGTACCCCCAACTATCAATAACGTATCAAGATATCACGATTGATTAGGCATAGAGACACTAAATTCTATTCACTTCATCTTAATATAAATATTCCCCTTCGTGCAAGATTGCAAGTTCCTGTACATATTTGTGAGTTGTTGTGTTACAAACTTCCTCAGACTGACTCACTCACTCACATTTTAGAGGCCTCAAGCTGCGTTCACATTATCACGGTAAAACATATTTTGCAAGTGCCTCCTCTATTATTGTGTATGTTGTGCATTGTGACAGTCTTGCATGGAGGAATGCAATACACAGCACAGAGGGGCACTGCATTCAAAGTTCAAATTCATGTAACTTTGATCAGCACTGCCATGCACTGACCTTTGTGCCCACAACCAATGAGTGTTGAGTAGGAGCAGTGACCGCTCACAAAGGAGCAGAAAACTATTTCTAAGAACTTTTTTTTTTGTTTGTTTGTTTGGTTGGATGTTTTTACTTTCAGCTGCCCTGGTTGCTTAGGGTCACCACAGCAGATCCAGTACATATCCGCTTTGGGATTTGGCACGAGTTTTATGCCAGATACCCTTCCTGACGAAATTCAAGTCTACTTTAAAGTGCTTGTAAAGTGAAATCCAATCTGTGTTTTGAAATTTTCAAACCACAGAAAAACATGTAATTAACCACCTAGCTGAATTTTAATGATTAAAAAAAATTGCTAAGTAGATGAAATTAAGTTTCAAAATCATGTAAAAATGAGCACTTCCCCCCGCTGTCTGACGGTGGGGGCGTGTCGGCTGAAAGCACTAAAACCACGCCTCAATCGCGTGGGAAGTAGGAGGGTGTGGGGGCAAGGTTTTTTGGTTTTTTTAAAAAAGCTTTATTGAACAACACGGAACATACAAACAGTCAGCGAAAATGTTCTATAGTTGACAACAATACACCATTTAAAAGGAAACAATAGCAATAAAAACAAACAGTGGGATTAGTATTTGTTCTTCTTCTCCTTGTTTAACAGCGGTTGGCAACCAGCATAAAAGGTGCATTACCACCACCTACTGCTCCAGAGCAGAGATTCAAATCTGCTTCTGCTTTATCTAGGCGATGCTGCAAGTGAACTTGTGGTGCATCATACGTTTCGGTTTAAGCCACCTCCCACCAAAAATCTGTGGTGAAACAGAAATCCAGTCAAACTCCAAATTAAAAAAATACTGATGGTTGAACACATTTTAACATGTGATCAGCAAAGCATTTCTAACATGTTTAATGTGTTTTGAAGCAAATCTCAGAATTTGCTTTACAGGCACTTTAAGAAATTCATTCAGCTTCTGGTGATTCCAAGTGGTCTCCCAGTCAAGTACTAACCAGGAGCACCTTTGCTTCACTTTTAAGATCTGACGGGATCAGGTGTGCTGAAATTGGCATAGCTATGAACTGTTGCTAATAACGTGCATGTAGAAATTTCTAGGTTTCAGAAAATGTAATATGCAGGGAGTGGATCGATATAGGTATGTAGGTAGCTATAGGTCAGTAGGTAGGTAGATAGATAGATAGATAGATAGATAGATAGATAGATATTCAATTTATTTATATAGCATCAAATCACAACATAGTCACCCCAAGGCGCTTCACAAGGGTAAGGTCTGACCTTACCCACCCCCTGAGCAAGCACAATGGCAACAGTGGTAAGGAAAAATTCCCATGGATGTTTTAGGAAGAAACCTCAAGTAGACCAGAGTCAGAGGGATGACTATCTGCTATGGCCATACTACCAATAACAACAAATGAATAAGACAAAGCACAACAGTAAAATTGTCAAACATGCACAGACTGATGTAGTCTATGTCCATGATCCCAAGCGATCTAGCAGTCATGTCACCCGAACGCAACCATGTGGTAGGAGCTGGAGCCCAAGACGCGGCACTCAGCCAGGACACTGCCGAGAGGATCCACACTCAGACAGACAGTTGGAGCCATCGCAGAGTCCATCTTCAGCTGTATCATCATCCTCAGCACCTCAAACAAAGGGTAGATAGATAGCGGTTGATGACTACAGCGTATGGCTCTGTTGGCGATCTGAATTGGACAGCTGTGCCGTGGACACGGGACTTTGAAACAGTTACAACCACTTCGTATTAGCGATGTTTATGCTCGCTGCTTATTGACTGTGGTTGGACAAATGAAAGAAGCAAAAAACACAACTGTGATGATGGCTTTTGGATGTTCACTGAGCCTCACATCGAACTTGTAGAACTTGCAATTATCAAAGCAAACAAAGCCGTGTGAAGCCCGAAGCCGCATCGGACAGCAGTGCGCTGTGCGCCACTTCAGGACAAGTAATATCAGCGGGATGCGGTTGTGCTGCAAGGTATGTATTTACTATTTATTTCTTAGTTTGTCCAAACTGATTTACAATTGTTAGATGTATTTTTAATTCTCGCTTCCTGAACACAGCGTGGGTTACACCACAACCAGGCAGAAGTACGGCTGTCTTGAAATCTCAGCAAAAAAAATAGTGGTCCCCCTACGTTGGTTCGTAAGTGACTACATGCGATAGGGTCTATTGTGCAACAGATTAGATTCCTATTGAAACTGAAGATTTAAAAAAAAAAACTTCATATTAAATGTCAGTTTTCAAACAGCTGTCTGATATATTCTAAAAACAGTTTGAAGTCCAAAACAACTGCAGCTAAAGCCTTGTTCACACTGCCACTCCAAATCAGATTTTTAGCGTATCCAGATTGTATCTAGCTTGTTTTTGGCAGTGTGGACAGCAAAAAACCACATGAGATCCCATTTTTCCAAAGCTGATTCAAACCACATATGTAGGTGGTTTTGAATGCGATTCCGATCGGATTTTTACAGATCCGTTTCAATCTGAACACCTCGGTCACTCAAATAGGATTTCAGAGTGCTCTGCGAGTGACGAACAGACGCACAACGTCTCCTCTGTCATTCGCGCTGTGTCACTGGAGGACACTGTGTCTCCGTTATCTGTCTGTGTCACTCGCAGCGCGAGTCCTGTGTCTCTGGAGGACACTCTCTATTTTCTGTCTGCCACTCGCAGCGCGAGTCCTCACACGCGGGCCCCGCTACACGCGCGCCCCGCTACACTGCACGAAAGGCGGCACAACTCGCCACTCTCCTCCGTTTTCTGTTGTTTCCTTGCCATTAGAATAAAGTTTGCGCCGCAGCTCCACATTACCATTTGGAACAGAAACAGGCACAGTTCACTGTCGTCCATTTTATTTATTTGTTTTTCCTGGGAGTAGCCTGTTACCATAGAAATCAATATGGATAAGACTGTCAATGTGGACACACGCAGATTGGATTTGATCACTTGCAATATATAATGTGGACAGTCAGTCAGTGAGATAAGATTTGAATCAGATATGCAATAAATCCGATTTGAACTGGCAGTGTGAACAAAGCCTAGGTGTTTGGCATGTTTAGCAAAAGAAGCAAAGCAGAATAAACGTTGTGTCGAGCCACCAACAGTTTTGAGGTGGTAAAAATTTACACAAAACAGCAGCACATTGACGCAAATGGTTAGCACACTTGCCTCCCAACTAGAAGGTCCCCTTTTCAAGGCCAGCTGTGCCCCATTCTCCTTGTACATCTGGAGTTGTGTCAAGAATTGCATCTACTGTCAACCTTGTGTCAAATCAACATGTGAATCCATACCTGATCTGCTGTGGCAATCTGGAAGCCAAAAGAAATTACTTTAAAGGTTTGCACAAACCAGGGAATGAATTAAATCAATTGATGCCCTGATTTCAGCACTTGACAAACTGAGTGAGGGGGCGAAGTGTGTTTGTGTTTGTGAGTGGGTTTGATCTTAGGCCTTGTCCACACAGCTGTTTTCACAGGAAAACGGTTAAGTATCTTTCCGTTTTAACCCTTCATCCACACAAATCCGTTGTTTTCGCCACCCCAAAATGGCGTTGTTTGAAAACGCCCTCCAGAGTGGATCAAAATGAAAACGGTGGAGTCTTTCTGTGTGTGGACAGTGAAACTGTGTTTTTTGGGAAATGGTGCAGTAACACTAACCGCCAGCGGGAGGCAGCAGCAGTATGTCCTGTCGCTGTGACCTGTGTCTGTGAAGCGTAGAAGAAGAGCACACATTTCCACAGGTCAGTAATGACGGAGTGTTTTTGACATGGTTATTGATTTTAATAGCATGTTTAGCGACAAACATCGTGCTGTATATCTACGGACCACAGAAAGCTTGGTGCACACCCTGCTTCTGTCGAGCGGACCCAGGCCCCACATGCGCCACTATCAGCCTTCTGCCACACGATGGCAACACGTGACACCCTTTCTGTTTGCTCTGCACTGCAATGTGCTCCAAGTGCCGAAGAAGAAATGAACATGGCTTCATGTGACGGCAGATATTTTCAGATACAGCCATGTGCCGTATATGTTTCAAGCCGGCACTCTCAACGAAAACGCAGCCGTGTGGACTAGGCCTAAGATGTAGGCTTTCAATGACTTCCTGGACTCGGCCATCAGAAGTGTATCTGTGTAAAGTGAAAATGTCGAAGTTGTGGAGAGATTCACTTGTCTCAGCAGTGACGTTCATGTCCCGTGGTCTTTTGGGCACTGGCTTTGGGCATCTGAGAATGAGAGATGCCTGGGAAGAGCTTAGGGAGTCAAGAAGTCCATGGACAGAGGTTTTCAGCATTACTGATACTTTTTCAGGACAACAAAGGTCCAAGTCTTCAGGGAACTGGTCCTTCCTGTCTTACTGTATGGTTGCGAGACTTTGATGCTAACCAGTGACCTAAGGTAATGACTGTATGTCTTTGGTACTTGGTCTCTTCAGAGGATCCTTGGGTACTGCTGGAATGACTTTGTGTCAAACAAATGGTTAATTAGGGAGACTACGATGAGTAGTATCACTTGCATTGTGAAGGAATGTCAACTACAACATTGTGACCATGTGACACATTTCTCTGGTTATGATCCAGCACGTAGGGGCTTCAGTTTTGAGGATCCCAGCGGCTAGATAAGGGCAAGGGGATGCCCACGTTTCACCTAGCTGTGGCAGATAGATGGTTACTTTTGAGAGGTGGGGCTGAACCAGTTGTCTGCCTGGGTGTTTGCTGTGCAGGACCCAGGACAGTTCTGCGGTGTGGTGCATGCGGCAACACGTGGGACCAGCACATGCTCCCAGATCTGACCTCTATTGTCACATATCGATACATACTGTATGTGAATGACAAACAGTTTCATCTTTCAACCTACCGTTGACCAAAAGTGTGGCCCTACCACATAGTATTTAATTATCTACTCACAAACCAGCTGAGTCATCAGCTGTATGAACATTCACACCAGGACAGGCCTCTGCAGAATAGCTTCAGACAGTATTTGATGGAGAAGCAGAAGTCAGCTTTAATGTAGACAGTGATGAAAGTTTTTTTTCCTAAAGATTACATATATCTGACATAAAAAAAAAAACATTAAACGAGTGACATTCCAGCATCTGTGTTGCACATTCTCTGTGGTATACAGTATTTCACTTCATTACACTCTCCTGCCACAGTGCAACACAGTGACAATCACTATAGTAACTCCTGAAGGAGTTTGCTGCAGTCCAGCAGCAGGGCTGGGAAGTTAAAGGGTTGAAGTGTTCTCCCTGTGCTAGCAGCAGCTCATTACTTATCCATGAAGAACTGTTAACCACACTGAAATGGAATCAGATCTATTCACAACAATGGTTTTAATTAGATCTCCGTGTGTGCGCCCGTGTGGGCACTAGACTACGTGTGTGTGTGTGTGTGTGTGTGTGCGCTTGCTTGTTGGCGGACAGCGGCAACCTTGAAACCCAGGAATCCCATGTGAAATGTGACAGTGCGCTTCGTGTGTTTATCACTGAAGACTAATTGATTAATGTGTTTCACCGCTGATGTTGTCTGAAAAACAAACGGCCTTCTTCACACACACACACACACGAGCACACACTTCTACCCTTGTAAGGACCCTCATTGACACAATGCATTTCGTCAGTCCGTAATGCAAACTTTAACCTTCAATACCACCTCGCATAATCCTGACCTTTAACCTAAGCAAGTCTTAACCTTTAGACTGCACGTTGAAGTTGTGCGCTTTGAACAAAATGTCCTCACATATGAGCACCAACAACTGCAAGCTTGTCCTCACAAATATAGATAGACAATCCTAACACACACACAGCTAAACTTTATGTAATTAACGCCTGAATGGACCGTGTTTTCAGATGCACCAGTGCCGATGTGGAAAATAAGAGCGGATTAATGCAGCGCTCTGTTAATGCCGCAGCCCGTTTCAGCACAAGAGGCTGACCTGATATAGACAGTGAATCCTATATCGTTAATAGTGTAATTAATACTTAAGTCTTCTTAACACTCCTCCGTTTTCTGTGGCACAGGGATGTAACACCTTGTGTCCACAGAGGGTGTCCAAGGATTTTGTTACAAATCTCCTCTTCAGCACTCAATTAAAAAACTCGTCAGCACTGTCGTATTTGTCTGCACACTGGGGGTTCTAACACACTGAGGGTGTCACGCCCAAATTTTCAGCAAAGAAAACATGCAGATAACGTAAATGTTTCCCATTTATGCCGACACATATCAGATTTCACAGTCCGACATCCAGTGTGTCTGATCTTGGAGAAACATGAAGTGCGACACGTCAAGGACTTGCATGAGGAAAAAGAAGCTAAAACTCTCCCTGTTGGCTGCAAGAGGATCAGAGGGATGGATGACAAAGGAAACGGGGAGTGGAAAAGAGAGAGGAAGAGGGAGGGATGGTGGAAGGGAGAGAAGGTGTCGTCGTGTGATTTCCTGTGCGACAGAGCCCCACAGCAGACGCGGAAGGAATAGCAGGTGACAGAAACTGACTGCTTCAATCCTTTTGTTTCTTCATAATCAAATTTTTTTTTGCCTGGTTGTTTTTACTACAGTAACAAGATTTTTGATTAAATAGTTACAAACAGTGTTTTCAATTTAAGGAAGGCACATAATGTCGGTTTTGTGACTTTTCAGGAAATATGAACGAGCACACGGTTAGGCGATCAAACACAGGGAGTCAGGCATGAGAGAGGAGTCAGTTTGGAACAGCAACGGTGTTCCTAATTGCGGAGATTATTAATACCGCTGGTGGTCTTGATACAACGAAAGAGGTACTGGCACAGGGGAACATGGACCAGCGCCTCTGGTAGAGCTAATTAAACGTTACGTACCAGCCCATGCTCTGCGTTCTCAGGATGTAGCATTACTGTGTGTTCCAAAAGGAAAGAAGTCAACATGTCATAGAGCTTTTCTTACTGTGCACTTTTTCGGTGGAATAGTATATATATATATATAGATATAGATCTATATAGATATAGATCTATATAGATCTATATCTATATAGATCTATATAGATATAGATATCTATATCTATAGATAGATAGATAGATAGATAGATATCTATCTATATATATATACAGTGTTGGGAGTAACGCATTACAAAAGGAATGAATTACT
>OMMV01226001.1:0-10270 GCA_900302635.1 Chatrabus melanurus | reverse complement strand
CTAAGTGGAGCGGAGGCCGAAAATGGCAACCACCAAAAAAGTATGGAGGCCGAAATTTTTTTTATGTCAAGGGCAGATGTGAGGGCAATTTTATTCCCAAAAAAGTATGGAGGCCGAAATTTTTTTTTTTAACACTATGGAAAGCAGTATGGTATATTGTAAATCACAGCAACAAACATGAGATCAGATCAGATGTGGGAGCATTTGCTGGCATCACTGGCATCCATCACAGTACTGCTAAACATCAAAGAGTAATTCATCCACTGATACACGGAAACTTTAATAGAACATAAGTAGTGTCCTCTTCCATGAGCTAGGCATTAAATACAACTGTGTTAACTGAAAAACACAATACTTGTAGTTGTACACACAGTGCAACAAAGAGGCATGTCCGAAAGCTGGCTTTAGCTTGGCTAAATCCTAATCTCTTGTTGGACTTTGATGTATTTTTGTCTCATTGGTAGTATGGCCATAGCAGATGGTCCCCCCTCTGAGTCTGGTCTGCTTGACGTTTCTTCCTATACTTATAAAACATCCAGGGAGTTTTTCCTTCCCACTGTTGCCATTGTGCTTGCTCAGGGAGTGGGTAAGGTTAGACCTTACCCTTGTGAAGCGCCTTGGGGTGACTATGTTGTGATTTGGCGCTATATAAATAAATTGAATTGAATTGAATTGAATTGCTGTATAGTTGAAGCAGCAGAAGGCTGACAGCTTTGACGAGGAGATTGCTCATATGTTTAAGGAAATGGTGTGCCAGTGTTTGGTTGATAAGCTGTCCAACCAGCTGTATTGTGAACTGATTGATAGCCAATAGGTGTTACTGCACTGAAAGGTTGTGGCTGAGCCTGCACAGGGTGTACTAGCTGCAGTAGAGGCTGCAGTAGAGGCTGCAGTAATGCAACAGTCACTGACATGGCGGTATGTCACATTATGGCTGGGCGCTTGATGATTTATTGCTTGTGGGGTCATTGTGGTTGTGTAGAAGAGTAACAGGGGCTGTGCAGGAGCTATATTCGGTAACTAATATGCTAGATATAGTTGGTGAGTGAAGCTGGCACAGCTGGCTGATGTGCTGTATCATCAATGACCAACTGGGTTACAGTGGTGGTGTGTGGTTGCATAATTAACTGCTGCACAGCAAAGGTAGATCGTCAGTGTTGATGAGACAATGTGAGACAGGGCTGGTGTCAACGTGTTCTGTGTTGTCATTATACTTTAGGTGCAGCTGGGCTTTGGGTGTGGTGAAGCCACGTTTGCTGTTGGAAACTCACAGAACTGGGAAGGATGTGGAGCGGTTACTGACCCATGTATTATGGAAGTGTGGTATAGGTTAACCTCTGATTCTTCAATGTGCCTGTACATTAAGTGTAGTTTAGCCCTCTGCGTCGTTGCAAATGGCTTCCAAGCCCTACGCCGTGGCCTGATGCGTACCTCCCAAAAATTGTAATTACGCATCGAGACAACGCAGACCGCAAGGGCTGTGATTGGGCCGCGTCACAGCCAGTCTCTGGGCGGCACAATCCGCATGCTGTGTGTGCTCTGGTGGTTGTCAAATCTGTCAGCTGACATACGAAAATACCTGAAGTGCATTTCTCCGTCCATGTCCCACAAAGGTCGAACGAGTGTGGTATATTCGCCCGTCCTCCACTTCGATTCATTCAGTGGACGTACACACCACCTCGGCACTTGTCTCCTCTTTCGTTGTCATCTCCACATTTGCAATAAAAACCTTTGTTGTTCAATGTTGATCATCTCCAACTGCAACACCAGTTTTTTTTTCTCTCTCGTCGCCATTTTTCAGTGTGACCACAGGAACAAAGCCGGAAGGTAAACAATCAACATGTTCGCTCCCCCTTCCATTTTGGCAGTGATTTGCACAGTGACACGGACCAACGCGATGCAGAACTTCAAAAGGTGCATGACAGCGTCGAAGCTACTGCGTGGCCACAGCATTGCATTGCCGCAGAAACATAAAAGCTCCATTAGTAGGAGGTTAGCATAAAGATTCAGTGCATCAACACATACAGTAGGTTCAATCTTGCAACGGATTGGTGAGAGCATTGACACTCCTATGACTGTAAAATATTTACTCACTTTCATGAGGGTGGACACTAGTGCTAAAGTGTCATCTCCATATAGGCAGAAACATGCAATTGACTCTTTGCTCCTCAGTTAGATCTGATGTTAGTTCAACATTCAGTACAATACCCTACTTGCAGGAGAAGGGCAGCATTACATAGAAATTACTGCCCCCCCCCAAAACTCCCAATATTTTGGTTTAATGAGTTACTCTTGAAACTATTTTCTTTATCCCTTTAAATTTAAAATTTTCTGCTTTTTTTTCTTGGAGACAGTTTTACAGTGAATAGCATCCACTTGAAGTATGAATACAAGGTCATTAATCATCAGACTCCACATTGTAATATTTCAATTGAAGAATGTTTTGTAATTGTAGCTGAAAAAGATAATATTTAGGTTAACTTACTTGGAATATTTCTGTATTTGGGTCATAGTGCAGGTGTCGACTGTAGTAGCACAGGTCAGGTCAGGGAGCATGTGCTGGTACCACCCATCACCACATCCACCACATTATAGAACCATCCTCAGTCCTGGTTGGTAACCACCCAGGCAGACAACTGGTCCATTCACACGTTCCAAAAGTAGCTATTTATCTTTCACAGCCAGGTGAGGCACCCGCAAGCTGGACCATGTCTAGATAAACATGCCAGATAACCAAAATATTGTAACTGAAATTTCCTCACAATGCACGTAGTACACCTCATCTGAGTCTCATCTGAGGAACAGCAACAGCAAACGTTAACAGCCAGTAGCATTAAAACGATGTGTAATGACACACATTTTCCAGACTGAATGGATCAACTCATCATGTATGGTTTTGGCAAAAGCTTGACAGCCTGGATGGCCTTCAAGGTGCAAACCCACTGTATTTATTTGGTTTGGGACCAGTACAAAGTTGTGCTGGTTTGCCCCTCTGGTGGCAAGATTATATATGAGAGCCTGAAACACCAGATTAGAAGTTGAATCACAGAAACAGAAAAGATACCAGATAAGGCTTCCTTAAAAAGAAGATGTGAAATATCAAATACAGTTTGCCAGATGGCACATGGGATACTTGTGCCTTGATTTAATCTGTTTTATTGTCACAAATTCCTTCTCTATTCCACTCCATCATTAAAATTAAGATGTAACAGAGAAATCTTGCACTATGTATAGTTTCTCCAATCGCAACCACAGACGCTTATACAGTCAGGTCCATAAGTAACTGGATGGTGATTATTATTCTTTTTTTTGTAATGTTGCGCTCTGTACACCAACACATTCATTTTCTAAACCTGCTTGCCCCAGTTAAAGGTCATGACTGGAGCCTCTCCCAGCAGTCATTGGGCGGGGTACACCCTGGACAGGCCGCCAGTCTACTGCAGGGCCAACACATATAGAGAGTCAAACACATTCACACCTACGGTCAATTTAGAGTCACCAATTCACCTAACCTGCATGTCTTTGGAACTGGGAGGAAGCCGGAACACCCAGAGGGAACCCACGCAAACATGAGGAGAACATGCAAACTCCACACAGAAAGGACCAGGTTGGAAGCGAACGCTGGACCGTCTCGCTGTGAGTTAACAGTGCTAACCACTAAGCCACCGTGCTGCCCTACAACCATTTACATACATAGTGCCTCAACTTTCATAGCCCATAAGTAATTGGTCAAACTAAATATAATAGTATGGGAAGTAGTTGAAGAGTTCTTTTCCAAAACACGATAAACACCAAATAAAATTTAAAAAACGAGCTTGTGATGCCATTCTATAATTTACTGATCCTATTCACTGCCCCATCAATTTTTTATGCCAAACCGTGACATATACGTGTTTAAAATGTACTGCAAATTGCAGTTTCTTTCAAAACCGCGAGAAGCGCCATGGCTGTTTTTTGCCTGAATGCAATATCTCCTCTCCATCAATCAGCTCCACACATAAGTCAAACATGTTAAATACTTTTCTTTCAAAAATAACTTGCTTTAATAACTTTCACAGAAATATCTAAAATATGGGAGTTTGTGTGTAAACTAGCAGACATTTTGCACTGAAACGCTCTGCTTTAACGAGCATTAATTAAACTCACACGGACCTCTTAAAGGTGTAAAAATGTGTCAAAATATTTGATTCATGATGTTTTTCATCCAGGTTTTAACGTTCAAAGAACAGATTAAATGACCTGATTGAAATTAAATGGTCTTGGATCCAGTAAGATAATTATTAAAGGGGTCATATTGTGCCAAATTACTTTTTATCAACCTTATACAATTTTATGTGTTTGATGTTTGATGTTCAACTTCTTCAACATCCCACAATTCTGATTTAAGCATAATTTATGACTAAATCCCCCAAAGACTAATTTTACCTCAGATTATTAAAAGCACCCCCACCCACACACACACTTTCTCAATGGCCCAAGATTACAGTTGTATTCCAAAATCACCCCAAAAAAAACCCTGATATGCAATGTAACAATTGCTAGATCATACAGAAACCGCCTTAATTGAGGTGATAAAAAAATTATGAAAATACACTGTAGTGCACGATGCACCATTTTTTAAATCATCTTTTTAAAGGTGGTACTTTGAAATCCACTACGGGAAATCCACTGCATGTTCTTTTCTTTTAAAAAGAAAGAAGGGAAAAATGAATGTCTGGCTTTATAGCGTTTTAGAAAAAATATAATAAAATATTGGTTTTATAATGAACAACATTGTTGTTAGATTTGACAGTTATTGTTGAACATGTTCAAACTGTGCCAATATACTGTTTCAACAGGATAAAATGAATGTTTGTAAAATGTTTGGGTCTGGGTAAAAATGTCATTTTTCTCAAAACAATTAAAATGGATTTATAGTGTTTTGGAAAAGAGCTCTTCAGTTATAAAGCAACATTTCAACTACTGGTTACCAGAAGGCACATAGGAGACACAAACCTTGATGTGATCTATTTTCTTATCTTATAATCCTTCTTTGAGCCACTCCAACATGAAGCTGTGACCGATGATGTAACAGTCAAAAGTTGCACATAGTTCGGCATAGTTTCTCCAATCACAGCCACAGAAGCCTATAACTCCTTCAGAGTTGTCTGGTTGTCTTGGTGGCTTCCCTCACTTGTCTCCTTCTTGCATGGGCACTCAGTTTTTGAGAACTGCCTACACCAGGCAGATTTACCATAGAGTACCACACTGTTAGTTTTACCACATTGGTCCAAATGTAAGATGACTCTGATTACAAGATTTACCCCCATTTTTCTGAAGACGAAATCTTTTTTTTTAATAAAAAAAAAAAAAACTGTTTTCATTGTCAGTCAGTCAGTTAATTCTCCACAGGTGCAACTTTCTGTGGATGCTCATCACTTGCCTAATGAGGTAAGATCGGCAACATACTCCGACGACATTTTGCAAGGTCCTCCGTAATTTCCCCTTGAAAGCATGAGGGGAGTGACTATGGAGATTTTAAAAGAGTTAAAATGTCTTTAACTGTTTCAATGACCAGAAACAAACAGAAGTGCCTGAACCACCAGTCCCTGTTACGGAGTCTGGCCCGAGGGGGACCAATACGTGAGCGTTTTGGAAAACTCTCGTAAATACGAAAACAGTAAAGTTGAGAAAACAGCAAAAAACACACCACCAGTTTCAAGATGTTTTGCTTTTTTTGCTTCACTAATACCTCTGGGTCCCTCCATTGCTTCGGGGAATGTCAGAATATCGAACTTTGGCTTCAAAAGTTCAAAGTTGCTTGTTTTGGTCGAATAAGTGAATCAGTTCTCAGAACTTGCTCGGTCCTACCGCTTCAATAGCTATGAAACCATAAATGATTTATTTTCAAATGTTATGTCATGAGACAAGGTTAACCCTAGTAAGTCTAAAAATGGTCTTAATTCAATTTTTAAAAAATTACTTCCTAGGTTTTTGCAAAACACTCAAGAATACGGTATTTACGATTGATGGAAATTAAGTCCAAGACATAGTCAGTAACTTGGAAATGTTCTTGTATCCATCCCCTGACTTGTCATAAGAAAACTGGCTGTAAAAGTGATGATTTACTAGAAATTTATCAAAGGGTGCCATTAATGGTTGTCATATGTACATTTTAAGTCAGTATTATTTATTTCACTATATGACGGCATTTTGTTGTTAGTGTTTATAAATTATTTTAATTATATCAAATTGGGTTAATTTGCATTTATTTATGAGCATTTTTTAAAATTCTATCTTTATAATTCAGGCGATAAGGACTGCAGTCGTAGGAAAAGATGAAGAAAAAGAAGTAATTCCAGTTCTTTTGATTTGATTTATTTTGGAGGTCCAGCACGTCCATGGAACGTAAAGCACACAGTTCCTGTTGGTACGTGGCTGTGTGATGATTTTTGTCCATAAGAGCAGCTGTTAAGATGATCAGCACATAAACATTCCTGAACAGAGCTGATTAAAAGTGAGGTATCCTGACTGCTGAGGAGCAACAGGGTTTGTTTACAGCAGTGCGGGACTTGTTTTCATGGGGCGGGGTTACATAGATTTTTTTGGCCAATCACCATAGTCAATAATTTCCGGTCTCCACTGTTTGGGCGGGGCACGGCTGCGCTTTCAGCCAATCAGTGTCCTCCTCCCTTGGAGCAGGGAGAAGTTGGCGGTCGGCTCTCGGCTGCCAGTCTGGTCCGTAGCTACGATGGATACCGTACCGTGGTTTTTCTTTCTGCTGCTGTTCGGGACAGGGATAGTAGCGAGTGCCGGTGAGTGTGTTTAAATGATTGGGTTGTGTTTTTTGAGTGGTTGTTTGAAGTTGGAGTGTTGAGTCCGGACGGTGGCGGTGGCTCTGCTCTTTGTTGAAGAAGCGGAGTGTTTGGAACTAAGATGGCGCAGGGTCGGCGGCCAGCCCGCTGCTGTCTGTCTGAGGAATGTTTATTGTCCGGGAACAAACACCGCTGGTACATAAAACTGCCGTCGGTGTGAAGCGAGCCGAGCGCTGTGGTCCCGAGCTGAAGCTGCGGTTTTTGTCCGGGTATTGTGCTTTGTGACAAAGAGCCGTCCGAGGACCGGAGCTCGGTTTGGCAAACACAAAGTTGGCAGCATCAGTGACTGATGTTTGTTTTTGTCACACTCAGGTTGTTCATTTACTCTGTCGCTGGAGCGGTTCTCCCCGCAGGTGTGGAGGAGCGTTCACGTTTTTCATGCCTCTCGGCTACATTTTTCTGCCCCAGGTTAAATGGGATTTCCTGCTCGCACTTTATTTTGGCATAAATGTTGATGTGACAAATAAATTCCTGCTCTGTTCGCCGTGGTTTTGCCTGCTGGCAGCTGAGTTTGTAGAAAACTCAAACTTTTGTCATTTTTGTGTCGGACAAATTACACGGTGGATATTGATCACATGTTTATTATGCGTTTAGAGGTGGAGTGGACGAATTTTTACAGGTCGGTGACATCATTATTTAACTTGTTTAGGATTTTCTTAGCTGGTCCCCTCCATTGTTCCAGACAGACGAAACTCCGTTCAAAAATGTGACAATTTAAAATTTAATGCTGCTCTCTCCCTTCACTATAATGCGTGTATACCTCGGTATGAAACATGCATTTCGATTTTTATGGCTATAGATTTTTTTGACGTTATTTTATGGCATCTTATAAAAAACTATTGTGAGTATTCAAGATTGCAATAAAGTAATCTACACATGCATTTTTATTGGTTAATCAAAATCCACTATTGTTCTGTTTAATCCATTCATCCATTTTCACGGCTTGCTTGTGGTGGCAGCATGTTAAGTATAGTAGCCCAGTCACATCCCACAGGTTTGCCTCAGGGATCCCAAGATTTCCTAAGGAAGATAGAATAAATAAATCCTCCAACAGGTTCTCAGTCTATCCTAGGTGATGGGCAGGGCCATCTGCCACAGTGATTCATTTAACCACACCACCATTACTTGGGCTGAGCCATATATCTTATGAGGTATCTTGGCTGTGCCAAATAATGCTAGTGGTTATTGATTGACCCATATATTGGCCCTTTTGTCATTCATTGTCATGGGTTTATTTTTTTGTTCTCGCAGAGTAGATGAACAGGTTAGGGTAACAATTACAGTAACTGAAAGTGAACTGGGGTTATGCACCTGTGAGCTAACCTACTTGAGCTGAGTTACTCCCTTTCATTTCCTGTTACTCCCTGCATGTGCACAGTGGCACCTTGTGGTATTCAGTGCAGTGCTGCAGTACAGCACCCAGTGCTGGGGTTTCCTTTGGATTTGGACCTACCTCAAATACCCCCAAAAAGAGGATGGCAGGAGACATCTGAATTGAATGTCTGAATTAGGGCTGCACGAATTGGAAAAAAGTCATATTGCGATTATCATGGGAAATATTGCGATATGGTAAATGTACGGTCTTGTAATGCTGCAGTCAGGTCCATAAGTATTTGGGCAGTGACACATTGTTTGTGATGTTGATTCTGTGCACAAACCACAATTGATTTAAAATGAAGCAACCAAGATGTGCTTTTAGTGTTGACTTTTAGCTTTAGTTTAAGGTGTTTAACAAAAATATCATATTATCCATTTAGGCATTAGTCACTTTTATACACAGTCCCACTATTTTAGAGGCCATAAATAATTGGATATGTTGATTACTGTTAATACAAATCGTCACTTTTACAGCCAGTTTTATTTGGGAAAGTTAGTCAGTTCACAACAACTGAGTGATTGAGATGGTGTTTAAAACTGTCTAGGGATGATGCAAGGATGGGAAATATCAGTATTCTCAATCAGTTTTTTTAAAATTTAATTTAATTTTATTTTTTTAAATATCCGAGTCCATGGGACTTGGTGATATGACACAATGTGAGTCCAGTGTAAAACATTTTTTTTAGTCCCATTGCTGAAGGAAAGAAAATGCCCAAATACAGTATGTTTAAAATTTTATTAACACTTACTCCACATTGTTTTATTTATAAAAAAAGAAATGCATACAAAAATACATTTTTGTATGCATTGTATCACTCGCAAGCTATACTGTGCCACATGGATTTATTTAACTTGGGTGAGACCAAAATTCATATTGCAGTATCGTTTGAAGCATAGAATAGTAACTGTATATATTGTGATATATTCTTAGGTATGTAAATTTCAATATAAGTGTTTCTGAATGGGGGCAGCATGGTGGCTCAGTGGTTGGCACTGTTTCCTCACAGCGAGAAGGTCCCAGGTTCGCTTCTGACCTGGTCCTTTCTGTGTGGAGTTTGCATGTTCTCCCCGTGTTGGCATGGGTTCCCTCCGGGTGCTCTGACTTCCTCCCACTTCCAAAGACATGCAGGTTAGGAGAATTGGTGACTCTAAATTGACCGTAGGTGTGAGTGACAGTGTGAATGTGTTTGTCTGTCTATATGTGGCCCTGCGATGGATTGGTGGCCTGTCCAGGGTGTCCAGGCCTGGCCCCGCCTCTCGCCCAATGAGTGCTGGGATAGGCTCCAACCCTCTGTGACCCGTAATTGGAATAAGCGGGTTCAGAAAATGCATCGATGAATGAATGACTGGTTAACATATTCCCATAGCAAATGCATTGCAGCAGGAAGTTGTATTCTTAACTAAGAAATTTCAAATAGTAAAGAATGCTATTTTAAGAACATTTATTGTGCAAAAATGCAATTATAGAAAAACAATACAAAATCTTTAAAGTAACTTCCAAGCAGTGTAACAGGAGATTTCCTTTTCCACAACAATGCATAGCTGCAAGTCCTCCGTCGACAGACGGCTTTCCGTCAAAAGTGAATTATCTCTTCAGTCAATTATCTGATCCGTCTCACTACGTTTTAATTTAAAATTATATTTTGTAAATATTAAAGGCTTCAAAATGTGCGAAAACACAGAACATTTGCAAGGAATTGCATCGTACTGGAGGCGGCCATTACGGAAGCCGACGGAAGTTCTTACGCGACTTTTGATTGGTTAGTTTCGCGTGACTGCTCCCGCGTGGGCGCGGAAGAGACTCTCGATGTTCCAGACATCAGCGCTTGTCCAGCTTCCCGCGGTTCTCTTTTTCTCCCAAAATAATCGAAGGTAAAGACATTTTAACTACTTTATATTAATACCGTAAAAGTCCTAATACACGCGCAATGCGCGAACGCATGTCCACTGGCCTGCGTGTGTATTAGGTACAAAAAAAATCCCGTAAGTGTAATAGCATTTTAACTAGGGGTGGCCGCCCCCACAGTTCAGCACGTGAA
>OMMV01225999.1:0-14707 GCA_900302635.1 Chatrabus melanurus | reverse complement strand
TGAAAAAGTGAATTTCATCACCCTACTCATTTGTGGAAGGAAGCATTGCTTCCCGTCTTGCTCCTGTTCATGCAGCCGTAACATTAAGAAAGAAAGAAATCTTGGATGATTTACATCGCAACTTAAACACAGTGTGCACAGTTACCCAGTGTTACGCTAAACTACGCAAGCTCTTTCAGTACTGGAAGTCGCGGCTGAAATAACATTTTCCCCGGTCATTTTACTGATTAAAAATCACTAAAAATACTCACTTTAGCTTAGACACAGTGTGCACAGTTACCCAGTGTTACTCACACACACGTTCGTTACTGAAGGTAGCAAGTGAAAAAAACATTTTCCCTGTTAATTTTACTGAGTAAAATCATTAAAAATACTCATTTTTCAAGGAAATGTTGCCTCCCTTCTTTCTTCAGTACGTACATCCATAACAAGCACAGCTCTCAGGCATTTTGGCTGTATTTTTCAGCTTTTTTGTCACCGGCACAGGAGGCTTCCTTCTTATTGTTTGTTGACTGGGGCTAAAATGGCAGTGCTGCCTTCATGCGGGTGCATGAGAATGGCTGACAGCCCACTCTAGTTCTTCTTATATAGGGCTATATGGCTAGACTTTACTTATGTGTCGTGTCTTGGGGCGACTTATGCTGTGATTTGGCAGTGTATAATTCAATTGAATGTAATTGAACTGGGGCAGCACGGTGGTGTAGTGGTTAGCACTGTTGACTCACAGCGAGAAGGTCCCGGCTTTACTTCCGGCCTGGTCTTTTCTGTGTGGAGTTTGCATGTTCTCTCCGGGTTTGCGTGGGTTCCCTCTGGGTGCTCCGGCTTCCTCCCACTTGCAAAGTCATGAAGGTTAGGTGAATTAGTGATTCAAAATTGACCATAGATGTGAGTGCGAATGTGTTTGTCTGTCTGTATGTGGCCCTGCAATAGACTGACGGCCTGTACAGGGTGTACCCCGCCTCTCGCCCAATGACCGCTGGGATAGGCTCCAGTGCCCCCGTGACCCTTAATTGGAATAAGCACGTATAGAAACTGAATGAATGAGTGAATGAATTGAACAGGTCCCTTGGCAGTTGGCTTGTAACCAGTCAGAGTAGTTGATGTTGTAGGAGAGTTACTGATGGAAATTTTGCGGACCAAATCATTGACTCACTGACTCACTCCATGCTTGCCCTGCTAATCACGGGGAATAATAACTGCATCTGTATCACATTTTCTGGTAATCCATTTCAAAGTGTTTTACATTATGAAAGCACCTCAAAACACAAATTTTTTTTTAAGCAAAACCAACAAACATAAGTACAGACTTAAAGTGAAAACACCAAATACATTATATTCAGACTTTAAAAAACACACAAAATAAAATATATTAATTAGCATTAAGTTCTGTTGGCTAGAACCATACCGTCACTAGACTTTGCATTAACAGCATTCAAATCAGTGCTGAATATGAACTATGACCTGATGATTTAGCCATCAAGTGATACATATGATACACAAGTAAACTGTACACATTGAAAAAAAAATTTACCCGAAGGACTATTTTCCTGGCACAAGAAAAGCTAAGAATACCAACACATCTTGAAAGAATCCGGGGCTTCCCTTACTGTAAAACAGGTCCAGCACGCTGATGGGGCAAAGCTATGGTCCCACGGGCCAGAATTTTTCTGAACGTACACTTTAAATAATGAAATTCATAATCCTACTGCGGATAACCAAGTTTCCAGAATTTCCTTCACAATAAAAGCATTGTAGCATACAAGCAGCAACAACCACACAGCAGTGAGTTTTACTGTGAAAGTCTTGTCATCATTGTGGGACATTTGTAACTTTACAGCATAGAGCCAACTTTTTCTATAGTTTTCCAAACGACAAATCTAAATTTTTCAATATCAACATATTTTACCATGAAGTCATTTAGGAATATTGTGTGTCCAAAACTAGTTTTATCACATATGTGTCAAACCTTTTATAAGGTAGTGTCACTCCAACCAATGACTGAATGCTTTGCCAGCTATATCCTAGAGCTGAAGACCACTCTGCTGATTCAGTGAGAAAGATAGAAAGAGAGAAGGAAAAACATGCAGAAGTGAAGTCCTGAGTAGAACACACAAAAGTTTTCCACAGTTTGAATAATGTTTCAGTAAGTACAGAAGCAGAATAACAGTTAATCCTGGGTCCATGCTGGTCTGACCACCAGGCCAGCAAAACAATCCTGGGGGAAACACTATCCAAAATCAATATATGGTCAGCCATACCCAATATATTTTTGAAATATTTTTACTATTACGTTCGCAGTTTTGCTTTTTACATTACCACAAAGAAAGCAAATAAGAGAGATAAGTGTTGTCTTATGTGTGCTTTCTGGGATAAATTACAACAATCTGGAACTACACCATGCGCCTCCACAGAGTTTAGCTTCACTTGCTTGAACTGGTGAGACCTCCTTGTGATTAACAAGCTTTGGGGTTTTCACTTTTATGCATGATATGAATTTCAGGGATATGAACCCATCTATCCAATAGATGGCAACAGTGACATTCCAGCCTGGCGGAGTTCATGCTCATCGAGATCTGGCTGGAATGGATGAGTGCTAATGAGCTGTGGAGCGAGTCCTGCGGTTTAGATCAGAGGCCAGACTGTCTCAGCCACACAGACGCTCTCATCAGCAACAAACCAGGAGACCCTTACAGTCATGCAGAAAATTGCACATGCTTCGCTGTGTGTAAAAAAAAAAATTAAGGGTTATAATTATTGTCTCAACAAAATATTTTAAATGGCAATTCATTTTTCCTGACTATCATAATGTTTTATGCTCCTATTTTCTGTATGATTTTTATCATATAATGTTAATGGGTAATGTTTTTGGTCCTGTGTGTCCATCCGTCCGAGTGTGAACAACATTATTCAGAGGGTTTTGATCCAATTTGGACCAAATGTGGTTGAATGACTGAGAAAGAAAGCCAAGGACAAAATGGTTTGTTTTTGAGAAAAAATGGTTAAAAGTCAAGATCATAGGCCAAGGTCAAAATTTGGGCTCAATGCTTAAATTCCCTGCACTGGCAACAGGATAAAAAGTAGATGAGTGAGTGAGTGAGTGAGTCCATCCCAGCCAGGTTGTGTAGATATTAACTCAGCAACAATAAATGCTATCATCTTTTAACTTACCATATTAAAAGAACACATAATGAAGACAAACCCTATTGCATTTAGTGACCATTCATGCACCAGATTGTTCGAAAGAGCAACTTTGTTTTGCCTATGTAATATCCCATAGGCATGACTGCCACCTGCTGGATGGTTAGTGGATGCTGGATAAATTATCGGAAATTACAGACACCTGTGGTTGAAACTCACATGTAGTCTGTCTGCATACTGAGCACTTGACACATCATGTGCATGTCGCGCTGCTCCTCCCAGCTAACAATGCGAAAAGAAACATAATACCCATTACGTGGGTAAATACAAGACCAAATATCCAACAGAATGGGAAAGTAAAACCAGAATTAAATAATGGACAGAACGTGTGGCTGGTGATGCTGCCAAAGCTTTTCAACTGTACTGCACATTAGTGATGGCTAACTGAATGCACTGTTCTCGAATATTTTAGAACCTGCTTCAAACTTTGTTCCAGGGTCCGTACAAAAAGGAAGACATCACAAGCTGCACTAAATGGGGCCAGAATACTTCACCAACTGATTTGAAACAGATGTTTTGAAACATTCCTGTTATTGCACTGTTTTTACATTGCATTGTATTTACATTGCATTGTTTTTGTTTTCATGTTTAAAGGCTACAATCAATGCAGTGTCTGTGTGTGCACGAGCACATACATTTCTTGTGTAAAGAGGCATAAGAATTGTATTTTGAATAATTTGATAAAGATCATAGACTGTATATATACTGGATAAACCCTCCGCGATGTCACCAATAGGTTTTCTGAAGAGTGGTTTTGAAGCTCAAATGATGCAGCTTTGGGTGTCGCCATATTGGCAGCGCTTACTCCGCCTAAGTACCGGCCAACCCTTAAAGTGCCTGTAAAGTGAAATCCAATCTGTGTTTTGAAATTGTCAAACCACAGAAAAACATGTTATTAATCACCTAGCTGGATTTTAATGATTAAAAATATCGCTAAGTATATAAAATTAGGAACATATAAACATTCAGCTAGACGGGAAAAAAAACGTTCTATAGTAGACAGCAATACACCATTTGAAAGGAAACTAAAGCAATAAAAAACAAACAGTGGGATTAGTAAAAAAAAAAAAAAAAGGCAGCGTGGTGGCCTAGCGCTTAGTATGACCGCTTTCAATGCAGAAGGTTCCCGGTTCGAGGCTGCCCCTGCCCATTCTCCAGGTAATGTGGAGTTGCGTCAGGAAGGGCATCTGGTGTAAAAACGTGTGCCAAATCTACATGCAGATCCATGTGGGATCTGCTGTGGCGACCCCAAGTTGAAATTGGGAGAAGCTGAAAGAACTTACTAGTGGGATTAATACAAATGTTGTCTTACAAGACTCAAAGTTTGAACAATATTACAAAAGATTATTTTTCTTCTTCTACTTGTTTAACGACGGTTGGCAACCAGCGTAAACGGTGCATTACTGCCACCTACTGCTCCGGAGCAGAGATTCAAATCGGCTCCAGCTTTATATAGGCGGATACTAATGCCTCAACGAGTGAACCCATGTACGTAATTGGGTTCGGTTTAAGCCACCGCCCACCAAAAATCTGTGGTGAAACAAAGAAATACAGTCAAACTCCACAAAAAACATGGTTGAACACATTTTAACATATGATCAGCAAAGCATATCAAACATGTATAGTGTGTTTTGAAGCAAATCTCTGAATTTGCTTTACAGCCACTTTAAATGGGTAAAGAGGTGGAGCATAGGTAGGTCTGTGCGTGACCTGGGCAGGACGAATGAAGCCCGAACACGCCCCCATCTCAGAGTTACAGAATAAGGTTAAGCTAACAGCCTAACCTCAATTTGGGCATTTTATTAATGTATATTTTTGTGGACAAGGCGGTGGGTTTCATAATGGGTGGTTTGCGTGTGGGCATTAAAAATTATGACCGGTCCCAACAGCAGGTCCGCAACAGCTAGCAGCTACTACTAGTGGTCTCTGCAAGTGGGTCTGGGGACTCGGCTCAGTGGCACACAATACCTGTCACTCAAACTGACCCTAGCCCTAATTATTCATAATTTTATGGCTTAAAGTGCTTGTAAAGTGAAATCTAATCTGTGTTTTGAAATTGTCAAACCACAGAAAAAAACACGTTATCAACCACCTAGCTGAATTTTAATGATTAAAAATGTTGCTAAGTAGCCAAAAAGTAGGTTTCAAAATCATGTAAAAATGAGCAGTTTAGGGGCGTCTTGGATGAAGGCACTGAAACCACGCCCCAATCACGTGGGAAGGGGGAGGGTGTGGGGGCAAGGTTTTTTTTTAAGCTTTATTGAACAGCCCGGAACATGCAAACACTCAGCAAGATGAAAAAAAAAAGTTCCATAGTAGACAACAATACACCATTTGAAAGGAAACAAAAGAAATAAAACAAGCACGAGGATTAATACAACCATTGTCTAACAAGACTCAAAGTTTGAGCGGGATGACCAGAGATTATTTTTCTTCTTCTTGTTTAATGGCGGTTGGCCACCACCGTAAAAGGTGCATTACCGCCACCTACTGCTCCAGAGCAGAGATTCAAATCGCTGTAGCTTCATATAGGGGTATGCAAATCAAACGCCAGTGTGTAATGCAGTTCAGTTTGAGCCACCACCCACAAAAAAATCTGTGGTGGAACACAGAAATCCAGTTAAACTCCAAATAAAAAAAATATAAACAGTTCAACATATTTTAACATGTGATCAGCAAAGCATTTCTAACATGTATAATGTGTTTTGAAGCAAATCTCTGAGGCACTTCTCTCTGATGAGTTATAAAAAAACAAATCACCCTCCATATAATTATCATGAAGAGGAAGTTAACTATACGGAACAAAACTGTTTTTTTGTACCAGGGTGTAAACATATTTATTTCTCCTCTAAAATTGGACATTTTAACATGCCCCTCCCACCCAACATGGGGGAGCAGGCCTCAAGCAGCCAGTCAAGGAACTGTAGGATTTTCCATTTCCGCGTTTGCTTCATTTCACAGGACCGGAGGTTGGGGGTTGATAAAGATACACCTATTAAACATGAATATGAAGTCATGGCATCACATCCTGTCCTCTTTTTCTCTCTCCAAGTCTCCAAAACATTCAGACACTTTTAATGAGGTAACAATGAGCTGAGAATCTCAATTACTGAGTGTCACACACAAGGTCAGGAACAAGGCTGTGGAAGGTCGGTTAGTGTTGCAGTGGGCCGAGAAAGTGGAGAATGTGTGGGTGTAATGAGTGCGAACCTCAGGGTCAGTACCATGTGACTATTCATCTCGCTACAGTAAATAACATGAGGTGTCTGTCTCCATCATCTCTCACCACTATATGTGAATAAACAAATGGAGGTGTCAGAAATATATCACTTTCACAGATGGTAATGTTACATTAAGGATAGCTGTGGTTTCTTTTGCAATCCTGAACAGCAATGTACCTGTTTCTGTATTTCTGTTGTGCAAGACCAAGTGTTTAGGTCAAGGAGGAAAGCAACTCTGCCAGCTGTGAATTACGACAGGAACTGAAACTTTTTTTAGCAGAGGGAATTGTAAAAAAAAAACAGGTGGACACTGGGATCAGACATGGTCTATAAATATGAGGCTGTGACAGGCGTGGGCCAGAATGAAAATACAGGGATCTGGGATTTTGACCATATGTAAGGTCAAGGGTCTTTAAGTGGTCTTTAGAGGTTAAAAACAAATGGTACCACTCCTTGATCTCTTGATCTCGCATTTCACGCCACTTTCATTTTATCTTTTTTTTTTACTCAGGCACATACAATTGTCCATTTTCCTCCCACATCTGGACCAGAAAGTGAAAGAATGATGGGAAAAAGGTGTTTTCTGTTCTGCTGTTGTTGTGTCAATACTGATACCTTTGCAGGAGAATGAAGGTCCAAGTCTTTAGGGTCCTGGTGCTTCCTTTCTTACTGTATGGTTGTGAGACTTGGACGCTAACCAATGACCAAAGGTGAGGACTCAATGTCCTTGTGAAGCGCCTTGGGGTGACTATGTTGTGATTTGGTGCTATATAAATAAATTGAATTGAATTGAATTTGTTACTACGTCTCTTCAGAGAATCCTTGGGTACCGCTGGAATGAATTTGTGTCAAATGAAAGTGTTACTCGGGGACACTAAGATGAGGAGAATCACTTGTGTTTCTCTGAGCATGATCCAGCATGTCGGTGGCTCAGTGTTGAGGACCCCAGCGGCTGGAGAAGGCCAAGGGGATGCCCGTGTTTCACCTGGCTGCTGTAGGTAGATGGGTACTTTTGAGAGGTGAGGATGGACTGGTCGTCTGCCTGGGTGGTTGCCAACCAGGATCCAACGTGGTTCCATAGTGTGGTGGATGTGGCGGTGCATGGTTCGAGCATATGCTCCAAGATCTGACCTGTTGCTGTGACATCAGTTGCTAAGATATCATTCACATAATAGCCCTTGAAACTGAACATTCCTATCAGCATTGCCATTAAATAATAACGGCAAATTGATGAACAAGTTTATCAAAAATTTGTTACTGAATATAACACAAGCAATGTACATGGTAGTGTACATACAGACCCTGACCTGACTATAGCCTTTACATGGAATATTCTGTCCACTGAGATAAAACAGTCTGATTCTGTGGAGTTGTTTAAATCTAAATTAAAGACTCATCTGTTTTCTCTATCTTTTAATTGACATAGACGAGCTTTATTGAACCATGCTTTCCCTCCAACTTCATTTGCTGCCATCACTGGTGGAGAAAGACTCAGTCTCATCACATCCAAATTCTGGAGAATATTAGTGAAGCGTAGGACTCTGTTGCTGGCAAACATGTTAGCACTTTGTTTGTAAGTTCTTTGTTGTAAGATGGTGCCACAGTGAACTTTCTATTCTGGCAAACCAATCTGCCAATGCAGATGGGAGTGTAATAGATTCTTCTGTCCATCCATCAGCCCTACGAGGAACTGTGTGCTGAGGACTTCTGGGAGCATCTAACGGATGGTTTCTGGAGAATGTTCTTAATATGACTGAACTGGCTTTGACCACCAACTCGCCAATTGTATTCCATTCTCTGAGACTCTGCTCTTCATCATTTGGATGTATTTTGAGCCATCTTTTGTCGTAGGATCTGGAGAGTGAACATTTGTGATATTTACATCTTAATGCTTTTTATGCTACTTTTTATGCACAATAAATATAACACATTGCAGTTAGAGAAGTTTCCTGAAGTTATTTAAACTTTTTAAAAGGGTTTTGAAACAATGAATTAAATAGCCTCTCCTTGCTGACATAAAATGAAATAGACTTTGGTGTTCGTACCAGGTCCACATGTTGAAAGCTCTAACCACTTGCTTTAGACCTTGATCTAAAACACTTCCCTGGGTGTTAAATTATACTAATATCCTAAATTATTCCAACATATTTAACAACAGTTACTGTCAGGAAAGAGCTATCATGAATTTGAGGGATTTTATCCGCAAATCTAGACACAACCCAGTGCATTTGTAGATACATTTGAAAATAGGAAAGCCTCAAAGATAGGAGACAGTTAGTTTGTTGGACTAAATCTTTCCACCCACAGCCTTTACAATAATTAGAATCTTTATCAAAAATAGGTGAGCTGATGAATATAATATTAATTAACCGCTTTAATGTGAGGGCTGTAATCTCCTGGGTAACAAATATGGTGATTGCAACCACTGGACTCTATATCTCTATTGTTACTTAGCTGCAACATTTCATGTGTGACAATTCTCTGTTGTGCTTTACTTTATTAATTTTATTATTGTTAATATGTCCAAACTAGATGGTCACCCCGCTGACTCTAGTTTGTTTGAGGTTTCTTCCTGTAATCAAAAAATGCTTGCGGGAGTTTTTCCTTACCACTATTGCCAATGTGCTTGCTCAGGGGGTGGGTAAAGTTAGACCTTACTCTTGTGAAGTGCCTTGGGGTGACTTATGTTGTGATTTGGTGCTTTATAAATAAATTGAATTGAATTGAATATAAAGTTCATAATGTGATATGGATGCACAATCTTGAACCATCCAGCAGGTGCCAGGATTCACTAGCTGCCAGCACAGCATGTGACATCTGACTCTGGAATAATATTCGAAACATGAGAGGGTCAAAGGATTTGAAATGTTTTGAAGCAGTTTTTCAAATTTCTCATCTCTAATTTGCAGTAACAACAAAAGGTTTTGGCACCATTCCGAGCCACATGCTCTACATCTTCATTAATGAATCATTATCAATCATGAATTAATTTTATTGTTATTATGGTGGCCAGAGTGGGTGGACACCAAACCAAGCCAAGTCCACCAGTATTTGACCCTGCTCTTGTGAAGCACCTTGGGGTGACTGGTGTTGTGATTTGGCGCTACACAAATAAAGTTGAATTGAATTAATTCCAGTTTTACTTTCCCATTCTGTTGTGTATTTTGGCTCGTACTGTGATTTCTTTCTTTTCATGCGGGTGTTTCAAAGGTTTCAAAACATTTCGAAGCAGTGTTTCGAAATACTCATCAGTAATTTGCAGTAACAACAAAAGGTTTTGGAAGCTATCCACTACCATATGTTTATCGCTTGTTTAATTCCAGTTTTACTTTCCTGTTCTGTTGTATATTTTTTGTTTTTGCCCGAATACTGGGCATCATGTGTCTCCCCACAGTTGCTTGCTTAACTTAGCTGACACTAACATAAGGGGCAGAGCAGAAATGTCTATGGGATATCACATAGGCAAAACAAATTTGCATTTGGGATTGATCTGGTGCATCAACGTTCACCACAAACTAATCAGTTCATCGTCAGTATGCGTGATTTTTAATTTGGTGAGTTACAAGATGAGAGAATTTATTGTTTCTGAGTTACTGTCTACACAAACTGGCTGGGATGGACTAACTCACTCACTTAATCACCCACTCATCTACATTTTTGCTGTCCAAGCCCCACGCTGTTGCTAGCACAGGGAATTAGGTATCCAACATGAGCACTATCTTGTTCCCTCCATATTCTGATTAGCTGCTGCTCAATTGGATGACACCAATATATAATTACATTTATACACAGGCGTGCATATAACTGGTGCTCAGGTGCTCGTGCATGCTAAAAATAAATGATGCGCAGCAGAAAACACAGAAGGGAGCGATTCCATGTTTTTTATGTGCACGCCTGTTTATACATCTGTTATAATATGTATATAATATAGGTGAAGGATAATTTGTATGGTCCTCTTTAATAGTCAATGGCAAACTTAGTATGACAGGAATCGAATAGCATGGCCTGAAGCACTGTGCCTTGAAGGCCGACAGCCCAAATACAAAAGCTAAATCGTAATTCAAAACTCCCAAATCCTGTACACCATCCTCCTCCCCAGTGTTTACATTACCATGTGAATTATGTTGCTCAGTGGTCCAGACCTTCATCACACCATCAGAACATTCACACTCAGTCATATAGTCCAGATCCTGGACCAGATTAGGCCATGCTAAATAGGGGGTGGTGATGACTGTGTGGTAAACATTATCAACTAAGGCCGGTGTACCGTGAATGTTAGGATGAATTCCATTTCCAATTAAATCAATTCACCATGCTCCCAAAACAAATTAAAATTGTCAATAAAATCAGCTCCGTGCTGTGTGCAAGACATTTCAGCCACAAATGCAGATGACTAAAATGTTCTGTGCCATGGTTTAGCGAGAAAATGGCTCCAGAGATAAAACATATTTCCCAGTATCAGCAACTAGATGTCTTTGGTGCTGGGTCCCTTCAGAGAATCATTGTGTACCACTGGACTGACTTTGATTACTTAGGGGAGACTCAGATGAGAAGTATCACTTGCATTGTGAGGGAACGTCAGCCATGACATTTTGGCCATGTAGGGTGTTTCTCTGGGCATGATCCTGCATGTAGTTGCCTCAGTGTTGAGGACCGATTGGCTGGAGAAGAGCATGGACACACCCACATTTCACCTGGCTATGGCAAATAGATGTTTGCTTTCAAGAGATGGAAATGGACCAACTGTCTGCCTGGGTGGTTGCCATCCAGGATCCAAGGTGATTCCATAGTGTGGTGGATGCAGCAATGGACAGCCCCAGTGCATGCTCCCAGACCTGACCTGACCAGTGTCCTTCAGTTTATTTAAATAACTAATAAAATATAAAGTTTAGTAGTCGTAGTAAGCTTAATGAGATAGGGCAGTGTGGTGGTGGCCAAGTGGTCAGTGCACTTGCTTCCAAGACAGAAGGTTCCCGCTTCAAGTCCACCCCTGCCAATTCTCCATGTAATGTGGAGTTGCGTCAGGAAGGGCATCTGGTGTAAAACATGTGCCAACTCAACACGCAGATGCATATCGGATATGCTGTGGCGACCCTGAGTTGAAATTGGGAGAAGCTGAAAGAACTTACTATTTATCTGTGTATCAATCAGTTTGGTGATATAATTTCAACTTAGTTTACACCCTGAGTGCGACCAGGCTCCATACGATTCACAAAACTTCCTACAATGGGTTTAGGCTTGTTTTCCTATCAGTTATGCTGCACGTGACCTGACTTCAGAGCTGTATTACTTGTATGTACAGTATATTCCCCTTCACCAAATGGAACCAAAATGTTCCAATAGTCCTTCAACAGATCCTAGATACACTGAAAAAAAGGTAATTGTCAGTGCAAAACCGAGGGAGGAGATATGGAACAAGACAAGATACACCATATTTAATCGGGGCATTATTTATTTATAACACAAACACCATATATATATATGCAGTAGGTACTCAGTCTGTGGTGTTGTCTCTGAATGGACATCGACCAAGTTCGAAAGAAGCGAGTTCTACAGTGGCAAAAAAGGTAGCAAACAGACAATAAAATAGGTTACACAAATGATACCAGGATTACTGATTGGCTGTGGCACATGCAAGTTTGGGAATCATCAGGCTCTGCCAATTGTGACATTTGAAATAACAAAGACAGCCATGCTCACAATTAGTCAAACTAATTTGGAGTCATAAACAGGAAAATCTGAAAATTCTACCATGTGCTTATCCTGACAAGTGCAAAGTGGTCTTAAAATATACCTTTTATGTTCTTACTTGGTTAAAGGAATACTAGAATCTTTTGAGATTTCTGTTTAAACATTAAATTATTATGTGACAGAATGAGTTCAATTCAAAAAGCAGTTTCCATTTTTTTGATTACTGTTTTTACTGATGAGAAAACCTCTTTTCTGGTTTTCTTAAATGCGTAGGTCATGCAGACATAAACGCACACATACAAGGCAGGCAGTCTGTCTGTCTGAAAGCAGCAAAGCCTACCGTCCAACAAAGAAAAAAACAGGAGAAGCTGTTTACCATCCCAGACAAAAATTGTGCAGGGGCCTCTGTTTTTCCTATTCATCACTGATGAAGTGGTAATTATAGCCGCAGCCTCACACCTCCAGAGAGCAGAACATCTTTCTGCTCGAGGCGCTCTGTTGTTAAGCCTGTCTCAGACACATTTTGGTCACGCTACTGACCAGCGGCATCGTGGCTCAGAATGACACAAACAGAGGGTTCTTTCATTTTTATGAACACTGCAAGCAGTAATTAGGAATGTAGATGACACGTATACACATACACAGCTGGTTTTTTGTTGTTATTGATCACATATAAGCCAGGGCATTGTTAGTATGTGAATCTTGAGTTTTGAAAAATTTACAAAAAAGCAATCTTACACAGACAAACACATATTTATATGCATACATGTGACTGTTGTCAATTAGTTTTACTTTTGTCAAATATACAACAGTAAAGCAATCTCAGTTCAAAAGGAGACTGAAAGTTTCTACAAAGAAGACATTGGACAAAACTCCAAATATGATAATCTTTGTAGCTTTTACAATTGTACAGGTCTGTGTTTCACAAGCAGCAGTGGCCTTGGTGGTTTTGGAAATGAAAGAAATGGAAAAACAAGCTTTCCCTAGGGTCTCACGGACTTGTGAACGTGTTATTTGTGTTTTAGAATGTAACTGCTGCGAACCAATCCGAAAGTAACACTTACTTGTCTGATTTAGTACATTTCTGTATGGAAACTGTCTGTCTCTCTCATTGACAACCACACCTGCTCCTAATTCATCAGCAGTCCAGCATGCACAAACCATCCAGCACATATTGTATATAT
Organism: Chatrabus melanurus; assembly: GCA_900302635.1. Taxonomy (NCBI): domain Eukaryota; kingdom Metazoa; phylum Chordata; class Actinopteri; order Batrachoidiformes; family Batrachoididae; genus Chatrabus; species Chatrabus melanurus. The sequence goes on along the minus strand of OMMV01225999.1, from coordinate 1,413 downwards.
TAATACATATACATTATTGCATATTAATTAGATCATGGTGTCAGCGAATACAAAATCATATTTTGGCTCATAGAGATTATATTACTTAAACTAGGCACCCAAAATTTTGACACAACCTGCAACCGACTCCAACGCAAGAGCTAGGTACCATATTACCTCACTATTTAGGTCATGAGGTCATCCAGTGCAGAATCGTAGCTAGAGCTGGGTGAAGGATTTGTCGGTTCAGGGCTTTTTGTCATAGTTCACGTGGGAAATATAATTAACTTATCATAACATGGAACATATAATTTGGGAAATTGGCTCAGCCTTTTGTATTTCATCAACACCTCCATGTTGTTTATAGGGTTACCTTGGTGAGTGGCCTCAGGGTACCAGGAAGGAATGTGGGTTTCTAATTGCACGGTTGCACATCTTTCATCTCATAGTTAGATTATCAGTGTTGATTAAGCTTGCTACAAGTCTAACGTAACTCTCTGAAGGTGTCATTTTAACTCTGTTCATTAACTGAGTGAGAAATGAGAAAGAGGAGTCCTTGTGAGACACGCTGTGAGTATTCAGTTGCAGTGTTAATTTTTGACAGCATGTTTTTGATTTAGTTTTAGCCATAGTCTTGACTAAAATGTCATTTAGATTTAGTCATAATTTAGTCACCTGCATTGTTTTAGTTTTAGTCTAGTTTTAGTTGACTAAATATCATAAGATTTTCATCAACTAATTTTGATCTCCTGTAGATCAAAATATGCTGTCAAAATTAACACTGTTCAGTTGTAGTGCTATGACAGTGCTGTTCCCTCATAACTAGGAGGTCGCGGGTTCAAAACTAACCCGAAAGCTTTGTCTGTCATATTCCTATATACAATGGCCAACAATTACACTTGTAAATCCAAACAGTGTTAATGTAATCTCAATAGTGTTGAAAATATACTTTCATATGTTATAAAGTAACACTGTGAATATCAGAAAGTTAACACTCTGAAAGAGTTATTATTCCAACAGTGTAAATATAACTCAGAAGTCAGTGAGAATTATATAAACTCAGGAATAGCGTTAAGCAGCTCTTACACCTGGCTCAGTTTCATAACAACTAGGTAACAACTAGGTGCACCTCGGCTGATTTCTCCAAGCAGTTCTCACACAGCCACATTCGGCATTGAGTCCTCCTGAGCAGGCGCACCACTCAGAAAACATTGGGGAAAATTATTTCCAGAGCTCGGACTCCCTACTCCTTGGTCCAGTCCACACTTGGCTCAGGACGGCCCAGGGCAGGTGTGGCACAACTCGGAGTAAGTCTGGTCGAACACGGTGTACCCTCCAAGCAAACTAATCCTTAACTACTGATATCTCTGGTTAACTTTTTCTGTTCTTGGCACAAAAATTGGATGCTAAGTTTCGCAGAGCCTGCACCAGGTT
>OMMV01225991.1:0-14556 GCA_900302635.1 Chatrabus melanurus | reverse complement strand
ATGCACTATGCGTTGCAGAGTCTTCCGGCAGGAGGCAGTGCAGCCTCCATACCGCACAGTGATGCAGCCAGTGAGGACACTCTCAATGGTTCCTCGGTAGAATGAGTACATGATGGGGGTGGGATTTGTGCTCTCTTGAGTTTGCGGAGGAAGTAGAGTCGAGTTTGAGCCTTCTTGGCCAGTGAAGTGATGTTTTCGGACCAGGAGAGGTCCTCAGAGATGTGCAGCCCCAGGAACTTGGTGCTGCTCACCCTCTCCACTGCAGCACCGTCGATGGTCAGTGGGGGATGCTGCGAGTGTCCTCTCCTGAAGTCCACCACAATCTCTTTGGTCTTCCCCACGTTCAGAAAGAGATTGTTGTTTTTACACTACTCGACAAGTTGGCTCACCTCATTCCTGTAGTTAGCTTCATTATTGTTAGTGGTGAGGCCCACTACAGTCGTGTCGTCTGCAAACTTGAGAATGTGGTTGGTGCTGTAGGTTGGTGCACAGTCATGGGTCAGCAGGGTGAAGAGCAGCGGGCTGAGCAGACACCGTTGTGGGGCCCCTGTGTTCAGCGTGATGGTCTTGGAAGTGTTACTGCCGACCCGCACATTTTGTGGCCTTCCTGTAAGAAAGTCCAGCACCCAGTTGCAGAGAGAGGTTTTGAGTCCCAGGTGTCCGAGTTTATGTATTAGCTGCAGGGGAACGATTGTGCTGAATGCTGAACTAAAGTCTAAGAATTGGCTCTGAGCCATTTCTACTTTGCAATGGTGATGGACAGGTTGAAAAACGAGATCTGACAGGGGTCTCCATGGACTATGATGTTTGCAGATGACATTGTGATCAGTAGTGAGACTTGAAATCAGCCTGGAGAGCTAGAGTTACGCTCCGGAGAGAAGGGGAATGAGAGTCAGTAGGTGTAAGAAGGAGTACATGTGTCTAAATGAGAGGGAATATGGCGGAATGGCGAGGTTGCAAGGAGCAGAGGTGATGAAGGCACATGAGTTTCAATATTTGTGGTCAACTGTGCAAAGTTATGAAGAGTGTGGTGGAGAAGTGAAGATGAGAGTGCATGCAGGACAGCGTGCATAGAGAAGAGTGGCAGGAGTGATTTGTGCATGTGCAAGAGTAAAAGGGAACGTTGACAAGACGGTAATGAGACCAGCTAATTTGCAAGGCTAAGAAAAGGTGGCACTGACAAAAAGACAGGAGACAGAGCTGAAGATCTAATAATTGTCCTAGGGAGTAATGAGGGTGGACAGGATTAGGAATGAACACATCAGAGGAGTTGCACAGGCAGGGCAGTTTGGAGACAAAGTCAGAGAGGTGAAATTAAGATGGTTTGGGCGTGTGCAGGGGAAGGATGCAGGGTACATCAGGATGGAGCTGCCAGGCAGGAGCAGCACAGGAAGGCCAAACAGCACGTTTATGGCTGTGGTGAGGGAAGACATGCATGTGTTTGGTGTGACAGAAGAAGATACAGAAGACTGGGTAAGATGGAAACAGATGATCTGCTGTGGGAGCAGATCTGAGTGGCTGGAAAAGGTCAATTGGACACCCACATTTCACTCGGCTGCGGCAGATACATTGTTACTTTTGAGAGGTGGGGATGGACCAGTTGTCTGCCTGGGTGGTTGCCATTCAGGACACAGGGAGGTTCTGTGGTGTGGCTGATGAGGCAGTGCACAGCACCAGGGCAAGGTCCTGACCTAACCTGACCTGATGATGAAAACTGAACTTTATAGAGAGAAAAAAAAAGTTTTTTCTCTCTGTCTCTCATTCAGATTTCCATTTGAGTCAATGTGTCAAACACATTTGCTGCGCTCTTCACAAGTTGATTCTGAGCCTGCAGACTGGAAAAGGAGCGCATTATCACTCCAGCTGTTTGCAAATTAATAGGTGTGTCAAGAGGACAAGCAGTTATAATGATGAAGGTGATAATTCATGCCTGCAAAATTCAAGGGTACAGACTAGTAATGCGAAGAAGGAAATTAACAATACAGCGGCTCAAATCATGACTTCTTTCTACATGGAACTTTCAGTTCTCAATTTTTATTGTATGTTTGAATTTAAATTTTACATTCGGTGCACAATAGTCTGTTTTAGTTGTATCCTTGTTCCTAAGACATACAATCCACACAGGGCCTGTATTGATAGTGAAGCCGGCCATACACTATATGAAAATATGATATGAATGTGCAATATGTCAGGATCATAAGGAAATGCACACCATATTGCAGCACGTATGGAGGGATTGTTTTACAATCATGTGTGTTGGTGAGATCAGACAGCACTGCAGCAGTTTGAACATGTCCAAAAATTCTAAGACGCGACGTGTGGCGAATTTCCCATATTAAGTCATTATGCCTTTTGAATGGCCTTCCATACATGTCATTGCATGGCAGAAGGGCAAATAAACAGGCGCGCACACAGGCACGCACACAAATAGGCAGACAAACACACACTACACGTTCGCAAATGATACAGACATTACGACACACTTACCCCCTGCCAAAGTCCACCAGACTTCCATAAATAATTTGTGTGCGGTGGGGATGCACATTTCCATTGTTAAAACCCCAAATGTGAGCAGCCAAAAGAAATAAAACTATGTAAACCTTTAAAGGACCTAACTCCCAAGCCCCAGAGTGTCCAGAGAGAGGACGAAACAGGGGAAAAAATGCTTAACACCCAAAAAAGTTATTATTTTCCGGTTTACCGCAAAAAAGTACAAGATGTCTCCAGGTGATACAGAATACAGCTGCTAGAGTTCTGACAGGCACTGGGATGTTTGATCTCATCACACCGGTTTTGGCTTCCCTTCATTTGCTGCCAGTAGAAGTGGGAAAAGATTTCAAGGTTCTCTTGTTGACTTATACAATCCTGAATGGCTGTATGCCTTCTAATCTTGTGGAACTTATTGAAGCTTATGTACCCCTCGTGCACTGTGGTCACAGGATAGGATGCAGGTTTATTCCGTATTCCTCAGATGCAGGAGTAGTTGGCAGAATGGAGAGGTTTTGCCTTTTGTGCTCCCACTTTATGGAATAATTTGCTAATGGATATTAGAATGTCAAATTATGTTGAATAATTTAAGGCAAATTTTAAAACATCTGTTTTCTATCATCTATAATTAGTGTATGGTTTAAATAATTATTTTAATTGAAATGTTACTGATTTTTTTATTTTTAATGTTAAAATTTTTTGGGTTCAGCACTTTTAAATTTCCTGACTCTAAAGTACTACATAAATAATAATAATAATAATAATAACAGAATATGGCATTTTCTTCTCTGGGTCAAATCCACTATGTATTTTGGAAAACAATCAGGTCAGCTCATGTCTGGGAGCAGGCACTGGTGCTGTGCATTGCTGCCTCTACCACACTACAGAACTGCCTTGTGCCCTGGATGGCAACTACCCAGGCAGTCAACTGGTCCTTCCTCACCTCCCGAAAGTAGCCATCTCTTTGCTGTTGCCAGATGAAATGTAGGTGTCCCCTTGGCCTTTGCCAGTTGCTGGGGTCCTCAACAGTGAGGCACCTGCGTGCTGGATCAAGGCCAGAGAAACATGCCACATGACCAAAATGTTGTAGCTTGATGTTCCCTCATATGCCTCATCTGAGTCTTGCTAAGTAACTGTTTGTTTGACGCAAAGTCATTCCAGTGGTACCCAAGGATCCTCCAAAGAGAACTAGCATGAAAGACATCCAGTTGTCACATTAGGTCACTGGTCAGCATCCAAATCCCGCAACCATACAGTAAGATAGGAAGCACCAGGACCCCACATACTTGGAACTTCATTCTGCTCCACATGTATCTGCATCATCACACACCTCTGTCGAGGGACTTCATGACTCCAGTAAGCTTTTCTCAGACATGTCTCTATCTCAACGGCCAAGGACCCAGAGACATGAATGTCATTGCCAAGATAAGTACAAGTAATAAAAAGCATTGCAAATGTAACATGGACACAGGAATGGCCAAAGCGTAACAAGCAGGTAAGCAAGTTTGGAATGGCATATGTTGCATGTGCACAATTCCATAATTATTGGTCATTTGTGTAAACATGTGGTAAAATATAATATAGTGTACACACATTGCACATTCCTGTATGTGCATGTTACAAGGTGACAGGTATGAATTATAAAAACTGTAATATTATGATTGTGCTAGCACTGTTTTGGAATATTTGATGCAATTTAGTCAATGTGATGTATAAAGGACATGAACACGGTGGCTTAATGTGCAAAAGTTTGAATTATGTCCATGATCACTAAAATTGAGCCTAATTTCTGTAGGTAACTTAACAAATTGTGAATTTGTAAGAAGCATAAGTACTAGATTTGATTCATGGCTACGTATCAACTTTGCATACACAGGGCCTCTGTGTGAATATGTTTCAGCAGCTATTTGGACATGTTACTGCATCCCTCACTGGCCTCGAACTCACAGTCACTGGCATGAGAGGGAGACGTTCTCAACACAAAGCGAAAAACCCATGCCTATAGCGTCTGTTGCTAGAATGTCTTTTGGCATTGGGGAGTGCGGTTACTTTCAATGTACAGTGCCTCCTGCTGGCCACCGTCACAACAACAATGACTCAATCATTGCATTATTTTGTTTTTATTGCAAATGTTCATTGATCTACAAAGCTTTTATGAAAGAACAGTATCACCAGTCCTATTTTCCCACCAATGCAACATGCACAAACAGGAATTTGTAATGTGTGTACACTATATTTTACCACATGGTTACACAAATGACCAATAATTATGGAATTGTGCACATGTGGCATATGCCATTCCAAACTTGTTTGCCTGCTTGTTACGCTTTGGCCATTCCTGTGTCCATGTTACATTTGCAGTGTTTTTTTATTACTTGTTTGTGTGTTTTTTTTTAAATAATAATAATTATGAGGATGAAAATGAAATGCACAGGCAACTGGCAGTGGTGTTGGATTTACTGAGTTACAGTCAAAAAACTCTTATTTTGTGGTTTTGAATCCCAGACAAATTTAATATCAATCAAGGTGCTCTGATTAGTTGAAATTAATTAATACCAGTTAATATCAATCAAGTTACTCTGATCAGTTGAAATGAATTGCCACCAGTTAATATCAATCAAGGTAAGGATCAGTTGCAGTTAAATGTCATAGAATATGATGCCTATAAATCACCTCGATGTCACACATTATTATATGTGTGCACTACAATTTGATTCTAAAATTCTGATTTGTAAACTTAAAAAGAAAAAATGCATGGAATGCCTTTGATTAGAATAATTAATGTGATAGGTGTGGCTCTCCTTTGAATGTCATGCCAGACTGCCTTCAATATTTTGCCAACATTAAGTTTGTTTGATTTTGCGCAAATGACAGCATCTCATAAAACGTCACTCTGTACAGATTTAGAATCATCAAAAGCAGCGTCGTTATTCAGCGAACATCCCAGCCGTGAAATCTTTGCAATTCATATAAAACATCAACTTTTGCAATTAACTTGGTCACGTCATCTCCTGCTGCCTAAACTGGCATGCAATGGACTAATCATACGAGGACAGCTGTTCTATACAAATGTGGATCAGTACACTTTTAGGTTAATATTTCAGTAGAAAAAGGTAACTTATAATGATGGGGGCCCATGAGATCTAGTATTGTGTTTCAGGAAGCGTTTGGGAGCTTTTTGATGCATTCTTTAAAAATAAATGCTTTATATTTATATTCATAAATTAAAAAAATAAGAATAAGGCTGCCTGAAATATAGGGCCAATGATTTTCTATTTCAAAAAAATACATTTTCCGTTTCACCTCTCAGCAAAGTCCGTTTCAATTCCATTTTGGCTATTTCAGCATGTTTATTTCACCTCAGCAAGATATCAACCAATGATGCTTGTAGACCTTTGATGGCTAAAAAGAGAAACAATACAAACCATGGAAAGTTTTATTATTGCAAAAAAACAAGTCAGTGTACAAAAAAAACAAAACATTTAAAGTTCACTGTGAACCACACTGTGCGACATGGATTCCAAATTTGATGTGTGCAGACAGCGTGATGTCAGAGAGCCGCGAGGAACACTCAGAAAGAAATGTCATCACGTCATCCCGACGAAGGAATTAGAAGCTGTATTTGCTGACACGTCATGCAAAATCTGTCACAAAGCTCACGACAAAGCTCATTTATGATAGCGGATTGGACAGTCAATATGTTTCTGTGTGGGTGAGTGTTTTTAATCAGCTGTTCAGAACTAAATTTTGTGTGCGCTTTTTTATATGAAAAGAGTGCGAGCACTATTCCTCCGCACCTCACCTGCACTTTTCAGCCGGGGAGAAAACACACAAACAAACCAATAAAAAAAAGCTATGCACACAGGCTGTTCCATCGTTTAATGCTGGATTTTGAGACTTGGGTCGAGGCACCTCTGAGACCATTCTCCTCCACTTTTGGTGAACAGGTTGTTTAACGGCAAAGCGCTCGCTAATGTTACAAAATATTTTGTGCGCTGAACACACCTCAGGTTCATCAGTTTGTCGCAATTACGTCAATTAATTTAATGTTATAAACCTTTAAAAATTACAAATCCCGTGAGCTTTTTAAGATTCCGTTTCAGAGAAGTGATTCCGTGATTTCCGTCCGTTTTCTGCAATCACGGAAAATCATTGGCCCTAGAAATATGAATCACTGATCCAGTTGTAAATACTTTCAAATTATGCATTTTATACCTGCTAATTTACTAATCTGTGCTCATTATTACCCAACAAATGTCATAACCACTTTGGCAAATTCACCAATATCGTTTAAAAAAATAGATTTGCTGCTTCACATAGGATTTGAATCACCAAGCTCTAAATAATCAGACACATGCTCTACCAACTGAGCTATACAGTCAATTGATTTCAGCCACACACCTGTGATTTTACCAACAGTAAGCATTTATTTACATGCTGAAAAAAATGTTGCTAATTTGGCTTTAACCACATATATTTCACGCTGAATAGGATCTGCTATCTTCCTTCTTGTTCTTTTATTCAACACTTAGCAATGGCAGCTCTGTTGCACACCTGAAAACCATATCTGTCCATTCCAGTAATATAGTTCAATGACTGAAACTTCAGCACACTGATTGATAAGATGAACGGCTCCCAGCTGAGTAGGGCTCTGTTCACTTCATCCATACGAAAGAGCCATTCAAAAGAATCGGATCGTTCATGAACACCACAACACTACTGTAGAAATGGAAGAAAAGTTTTCTACCCTGTATGTACTCAAAACGTGTACATATCAAAGAATTATTTGCAAAAGGAGCTAGCTAGTAACCGTTGGCTTGTATTTGCACCAAGAACAATTTCTGAAAGTGAACCATTGATGAGCTACGCTTGGACAAAGCGGAATAGGAAGATGTGGAAATGGTACTTTGTTCAATGTTTATTAAAGTATGTTAGAGATGGTTTCTAAGCATGCTTTTAGGCTCGTTGGATAGAGAAACCAGTGAATAAGACTTCTAGTTACTTTTTGTAGCCAAGTGCTCAGTTTTTCTGAAGTTTTTGCTGTGAATTGTTTGTATAGCACTATAGGCACATCCATGCCATTCTTGTGTATTGGTACTACCGTACCAATAATATTGCTCTACAAGTTCAACACTGTCACTGCACACAGATGCATTTGTGAGGGCTGAGTACAGGAAGTAGGTGAAAGCCTTGATCCAAGACAGTCCAAACCCTCTGATTCCTCACACAGCTACTAAAGTGCTACAAACATGGTAACCATGATTTTGCAAAGCTCACAGCATCATCGATGAGGTCAGTAAACCTTTCCTCGCTGACAAAGGCAACTAAGCCAATGGTTTCCACAACCTTACCCAACACCCAGTATATGCTAGCTTTGAACAGTGTAGGGGCCAGAACACATCCCTCATAAATGTCAAAAGCCACTGGAAAAAAGTCAGAGATTCCGCCAACACCCTGCACAGCACACATAGTCCCTGTTTATAGGTTGGCTATGATCTCCAGCAACTTACTAAAGCGGATGCAATGGGCAGGACAACAGTTATACAAATGCAGCTATTGTAACATTTCAAAACAGAGAACTGTCAGGGGACCTGCTCTCTCTGACTGTTTCACTCCAACACTACTGTGTTGGAGTGAAACAGCTAACAGCTCGAACCGTGCCGCTATAGTCATACATCTGTTTATGCCAGTACGTTGTGCTGTGAATTACGGGAAGACACTAAACCACACACTGATAATGGAGACACTGTAAAAAAGTCAAAGTAAGACACTTTTTGAAGACTCTCTGGAACAATTTGTCCACAAGTTGGTCATTTAGCAGCATTCACCTTCACAGTTGCAAATGGTGGCTGTAATTGCTTGAAACAATGCTTACAAACAACATAATGACTCTTCAAGGTCTCTGAAGGCTAATAATGAGTCCACAAATCTAGCGTGGCTCTTTGTAAGCAATTACATGGACAAAACACTAATTTTAAATTGGTGTCTTTAAAGATAAATGGCTTCATGTAGAAGAAAGCTCACCTCTATTGTAACCCGTGCTGGAATAATGATTTTAATTATCATCCACACAGTGATGAAGTTCCAACGCAAAGCATGCCATTGTATTTCTGTGTTCATAAGTTATTCTAATTACCTGGCTATCTAACCATTAGAGAGGCGAAGAAGAAAGGCCGATTGAACAGATTGCAGTCGAAAGGTAAAACTAATAAGGCCTGTTGGCTAATTGAATAACACCCTCAGCAGTACAGCACAGAATCAGTGCCCATTCAGGTTGAAATGAGATGAATGAAGTCCTGCATGGTGGTCTGAGTACAAACTAAAAGCCAAACGCTGCAGACTGTAACACAAGAAGTAGAAAAAGAAAATGTATTACCTTGCATTCCCTGCAGCTCCTTGATAAAAAGCGCTGGCCTTCAGAAAAACTCTGGCTCATGTAGTTACATTTAGCTGTGGGCAGAGAGGAACATGGAAAAAAAACATCAATAAATACACAGCCAAAGAGAAGTTAAAGAAGGTAAGAGCAGCTGGTGCTCCAGGGACTGGATAGTGCCCTCATCTTTAATGAATTTGGCCCTCAGATAACTTTGCAATTCATAAAAAGTAATAATATTATTTAGTTTGGTGGGTAACTAACATCTGCAGATGGTGCACACAAACTACAAATGCTATATTTTGAAATACTTTACCTCATGTGTGAGACATTGACATACATGTTTCTACTTTTTCTGCTAAGCGAGGAAAGGTAAGTGTCAAAAAAAGGTTACTGGACCAGTAAAACATCTGTTCGAGCCAAGTTGGAAATCGATTTAGATTTTTATTAAATTTACTGTTATGTAAAATCAATGTAGTAAACAAGCAACAGTACTCTTAGTGGCAAACAAGTGGCAACCTCTGGTGCTGAAGCAATGTGAAAGTGTCAAATCTTACAGTTCCTTCAATGAATGCTTAAAGCTGGCTCGAAAAGGGAGTCATTCCCCAGAGACACCCGTGTTAAATTGCCCAACTTTACAGCAGAAATAAACATGTTTACAGCCTGGTACAAAAATGAATTTGGCCTGTATAGTTAGTTTCCCTATTCGTAACATCTTAGGAGTGGAGGGGTGGGGGGTAAATTATTCTATATAACTCATCAGTTCACGCAATTTTAAGCCATAAAGATGTGAATAATGCCAGACGAAGACCCTGCTAGCTGCAGCTAGTGGCCGCAGCAGCTGGCTTACTGGTAGCCAAACTCCTTATCCCACTGAGCAATCTGCTGTGCAATACAATATATCTGTTGTGTCCTGTCATCTGTCTTGTGCCCTCTGTGTTCAATGTTTAGGTTTTGATCACTTGCTATTATTTTATGCTTTCTCCAGTCCTAAGTTCTCCTCTAGTTTTTATCAGTCACGTTTTAGTTATGTTCTGAAGTTAAAGCTTGAGTTAAAGCTTCTTTAGTTTCCCTGATGTGATGCGTTTTCAACCATAAAAGTGTATTTCTACAACATAAAGTGCCAGGAGTGATTCGATAGCCTTGAAAGTGAGTGTTGCTTCATGAGCGATGATTTCATGAAGTGCTTCACTTATGCTACTTGACATGCACGTAAAGTATGAACGTCACAAGGTTCATTGTTCACATTTCCCCGCATGCCTTACGCATAGCTGAATGAAGTACTCAGGGACAGAATGGAGCTGAATCATTTCTGTCTGACAAGCAATTAAAATCACAGAGTTGCAATTTAAATGTTTTATAGTTGTATAATGTTAACATAAAAATATTGTAAAACCACCTTCTTCTGCTGTGGGCCATCTGCTCCAAGGTTCGACATATTGTGAATTCACAGATGCTCTTCTGCCTACTTTAGATCGATTGAGTGGTTATTTGAGTTAATGGTGCCTTTCTATCAGCTCCAACCAGTATGGCCAGAGACTCTGATTTCTTTGCAGTGAATTCTGACATTATTCAAGCACTGGTCTTGGTGCTTTCTGTCTTACTGTATGGTTGTGAGACTTGGATGCCAACCAGTGGCCTAAGGAGATAACTAGATGTCTTTGGTACTAGGGACTAATAGGTCTGCAGAGGCTTTGCATTACAACATGCAACTCAGATTTGGTTCAGATTGAAATTATCTTTTGAATGAACTAATAACCGAATTCAAAAAAGCAAGGTGACTTAACTGCATGGTTCCTGAAGTTGAGAAGAAAAAAAAACCTTTAGAAGTCCTTTCATCTTGTCCCCATGTCAACTCAAGGTCACCACAGCATATCTGATATGGATCTAGATGTCAATTTGGCAGAAGATGGCTTTTCTGACACAACTCCTCATTTTACAGAGAATGGGGCTGCCTTGAACGAGGAACCTTCTGTTTTGATGGCAAGCGTGCTTAACCGCTTGGCCACCACACTGCGCTGTTAACTTTACTCTGTAAGTTTACAAAACTACATCATTTTACAACCTGACAGGCAGGTATCACACTTCTTCGCAGTGTGAGAACAAATCAGCAGACTCCCGCAGTTGACTTCACCTCCTACAGGAAACTCGCACCTTGTGTTTTCAGTGAAGTGGGCAACACAAAACTTAATAATAATTGTATAATAATTTTATTTACCGTGCAGAAAATGTTTTTGTCTTTTTCCTGCTTTTCGGGTGTGATGGATTAAAACCATGTGTTTGATCCACAGCTAAAGCCAGAGTTTCTGACAAGCAGATACTATAAACACACTGTATGTTTGACAGAGAGCAGTTCAATCAAGACAAAGATAAAACAGAAAAACTTGAATAATAAATCAATGCACTGTGATGCAGAGCAACTGTTTCGACAATTTCAAGAAATGAATTATTCTTCAGCTAATTTTGGCTCACGTTTTGAGTTTGCCTGCACAAAAAAAAAATCCCCATTCTTTAGCTCTGCATATTTCATTTTGTCAGAAACAAACTTGTTCTTGGTTAGTGTGCCTAAGCGGAGAGGGAATGTAGCAGCGCATTAACAATACAACAGAGGAGACTCTTCTGCATATTCCTCTGGCGATGAAGCAGAAATAGAAAATGAAGCATATGATATGAAGTCCTGCTTTGCGGCTCTCCAGAGTGCAGGAGCGCTCAGCCGAAGATCCAGCGCGGCGCGCCCCCGTTCCGTCTGTGCCACAGCTCTGATGTTCACAGGGGAGGAACAGGAGAAAGAGGAGCAGTGGGACGCGAGCAGAGGGATGGAATTATTCAAAGAACAAGTACACTTCAGGGATTTTTGCACTAGAGAAGGAGAAACACAGTTGTCCGCAGCTTGCAGACCTCTGTGCTTTACAGCAGAAATATTTCAGTGCAAATGAGGCGACTGTGATCACTGCTCTCGCAGAGAGCAGACGCTGGCTTCTTCAACCCACAGCAGGCCTCTCTTTGTATCTGCACTCATTCTCTTTTTAGGAGCACTTTCAAAAAGCATTAAAATTCAGTACAGTGCTTCAAGTTTAGACTGCAAGTGCACTAAGCTGACTAGATTAGAAAATTTATCTTTTTATCTGTCTCCATTTCTGTTATTGTGACCCGATGTCACGATAAATGTATGAATATTAATAATAATGATTAAAATTGTATGAACTTTATTACTATTATTATGATGGTTAATTACCATCATAATAATAATTATGATAATATGAACAAAATAATCTCTCTCTCTTTCCCCTTGTGAAGAAACTGACAGCCCTCCAGTGTGTGTGTGTGTGTGTGTGTGTGTGTGTGTGTGTGTGTGTCAGCGGCGCGTGGGGGGGCATGCATGCAAAACTTTCTCAGGCAGATGGCATTAAGTTAGTCCGAAAAAAGCATTAAAACATGCAAAAGAATAATTAAACTGCAAAATAATCATTAAATAGATACAAGAATAATTTAAACAATTAAGAGTATCATTAAATGCATGAAAGAATAATAAAAAAATTTAAATTAATTAATTTTTAAAAGTGTTAAACTTCTCTCTGCTGTGAGCCACACACTGCAATTCACATCTCGTAGGTCTCCAGCTGGGGGGAAATCTGTCGATACGGCCTGGGTGCATTTGTGCTTTGCTTTTAAAAAAAAATGCAAAAAGAATAAATGAAAAAAAAAATTGAAATATAAAGAAAAATTAAAACTAGTTGGTACCCGGCTAGCATAGCTGATTCTAGATTTTAGCATAGCTGATAATGGGGATATATATGTTTGGCATATTTTGCAGATTTTCTTTGGTGACTGTTTTTTCTGCTTTGAATTGTATAAATCATTCATTAAATAGAGTATGGATGTAAGCATCAAATGGGTGTGTATAGGCAGGGACGGTGGCCTAGCAGTTATTGGAGCTGCTTTCAGTGCCGAAGGTTCCGCGTTCAAACCCTGCCCGTTCTCTATGTAATGTTGCGTCAGAAAGGGCATCCGGTGTAACAAACGTGTGTCAAATCTACATGCAGATCCATGTGGGATGTGCTGTGGCGACCCCAAATTTCAATTGGGAAAGGCTGAAAGTAGATTATATTTGACCAGATATATTTTCTTTGACTGTTTTTGTGCTTTGAATTGTATAAATCATTCATTAAAAAGGTGCAAGTCATTTATATGACAAAATGTTTCAATGGAAGAATCTTCGTGATAAAAATGTTGTGTTGTTACTGTACGGATGAATGAACCAATGTTTTATAAATCCACACAACGTGAAAAACAACAATTCCCGGCTTGTCTGTGTAGCCACATAAAACTAGTTGTATCTGGTGTGAAGGCTTCTGCCTTCATATATTAGCCTTTATATTAAAATATAAAGAATAATTAAAATAAGAGATTTTTTTTTAAACTTCTCTCCCACTGCCATGAATTATGGGTCTGGTTTACCAGGCTAAATTTACGTGCACAAAGAATGTCTCTTTAAACAACATAGTAGATTACAGAAGATTACAGAAATTGATTAAATTATTTGTTAAAGCTTTTGAATGACTAATTGGTATAATTAGGCTTGAATAGTGGAACCTATGGCTCTATTTTGGGGCCTATCAGAAGAACCAATGATTTCTTCCTTTAAAGAACGAGGAAAAAAAATCTCAAGCATGAGGCCAATGTTCTCAGAGTCCAATTTTTGTATCTCCACAAGACCGGTTCCTCTTGAGGAGCATCTTCAAAAGATTCATTGTACCACGAGTAACTGTAAAGTCTATTGTACAAAAATATAAGGTTGGGACCATAAAACTTGACATCATTGAGGAAGGAGGTCCAAATTAACACCCAGTAATTAATGAACTTTTGTACCAAATGTCCCCAGAACCTCAGCATCACAACTAAAGGGCCTATCACACTGGGCTGCGACTGGAGGCGAATGGTGGCAACCTGATGGAGACACGAAATTGCGATGAAATAGACGAATAGTGGCCAGGTCGCACCTGCACTCACACTGAAGTGGAAGAGCGACACAATAGCGGATATACGTGACAATTGAGACATCAGGACCAGACACAGCATCAGAATTCCAGTTTTGAATGGTTCGACACGCACGCGGCATTCGCTTTTCATGTGTGGGACCTCTCAGCAATATTCGGGCCAAAAAATGCGCCTGGATGTCGAGTGAATGCCACGTGGCATTTGCAGGAGTCTCGAGCGACATTCGTGCGCCATGAATGAACACATGAATGACTGAATGAATGGATGAATGACACTGAATTGGACACTGGATGAATGACACTGGGAATGTTGCCAGACACTTGCGTGAATGTCATGTAAAACTCGGACAACATTTATACGTGACAATTGAGACATCAGGACCAGACACAGCATCAGAATTCCAGTTTTGAATGGGTCAAATCAATCGTGGCTGTGCCTTTTAATTATATATATTAATAGCCCACTGTTTAACTTACTAAAACACAGCTGTCTGATATAGTACTATTACTATGTGTGGTTCTTAGCGAGTTTGGTTGCTTTATGCATCTAAATTGCTGTTTATTCATGTGTTATTACCTGTGGTCACTATCCGTGGTTCTGATAAACATCTGCAGGCGAGCCGCGTGCTTAAATCCCCACAATGTTTAAAATCAACTGCCGGCTTCTACTTTCCATCACGCAGTAGAAACGTCCACCCT